>CAJHUC010000589.1:0-100000 GCA_905146915.1 Ostreobium quekettii | reverse complement strand
GTGGTGTGTTGACATATTTGATACAAAGCTTTGTCACTGGCTCATGTCTGCATCACAGTCATCTTATTATGACAGTTCAATCCAAGGGTTATCACAAACATGACGCGGTCTTTGCTAGCCTGGCGGAATGGCGACAATATTGACATTATGTGCCCCTCTCCCATTCTCATCATGGGAATGATGAAACATTTCTCCATCATTTAATGATCTGTTTGGGACAGTATTGGCACCAATCATGTCTCAGTGACAACTGCAGCAATGCATTGCCATGCATGCATGACAACCATCTGTGGTATGTTCTTCTACCCGCAGATCCCACATGCTTCTCCTTGTCCTATTTTAGGCCTACAAATTTTCATGGTTTGCACACAGACCCGAGTACATGCCCGCATGCACTAACATTGTTGCACCACATTCAACAAAATGAAATGACATGGCCTGCCTACCCAAAGAGGAATTGCTCCTCCATCTCTCCCAGCACTGTTGTTTGCAAAGGTGCAGCTGCTGAAGCTGCTGTTGACATTGTCCTGACAGAGTGCAATGGAAGAACAGAAGATGATCAGAGAACACAAACAAAGTGCAGCACCATTTCTGTTATCACTGTGGCTGGTGCCTGTGGCTGATATACAATAGATGGCAAATTGGCACTGTCTCTTCAGTATTTGGGTTGGCGAATATCCATTGTCATTCCAAGCATGGTGCCACTTGGGCTCCTGCATATTGCTCTGTGTATCAAGCGATTCTTAGAAACTACATTTACAAAGCCTTTGAACAGGGTCCATCTGAGTGGAATCGAGGACAACTCATTTGAAAAGCTGGCGAGCAATGGGCACAAGCATGGTTGGGGTCCCACAGTTTCCCAGCAAATTCCTTATCAGCATGGTCCACTGGTACCTCACTGCGAATGCCGGCCTTGCACTTTCACCCGTACTTATCATTTATTCTGTTGATGCCAACTGTGATTACACTTGCATGGTAATTGATGTCATTGTGATAGCTTTGATACCATTGCCATTATTACCACCCCTGTGAAAAAACAACTTGGCCTATCAAAATTGGACTCTGCCCCAGTGCAAAGGTTGTACCACAATTCTGTGCATCAAACACACGCATGTCCCATTTGGCATGGAAAATCAGCTCAAGTCATGGACACCCAACAAAGAAAGGTCACGTCACACATTCACCTCGCCTTTCTCACTGTGCCTATGTTTCAAATCCTACAGGTTATGGGCATTTTTCTGGTAGTGTGTTGATGTATTTGACACAAAGCTTTGTCACTGGCTTGCATCTGCATCACAGTCACCTTATTCTGACAGTTCAATCCAAGGCTTATCACAAATGTGACATGGTCTTTGCTATCCTGGTGGAATGGTGACAATATTGACATTACGTGCCACTCTCCCATTCTCACTGTGGGAATGGCAAAACATTTATCCATCATTAAACAATCCATTTTGGACAGCATTGCTGCCAATCGTGTGTCAGTGACGACTGCAGCAATGCATTGCCATGCACGCATGACAACCATCCATGGTATCTTCTTCTACCCACAGATCCCACATGTTGCTCCTTGTCCTCTTTTAGGCCCACGAGTTTTCATGGTATGCACACAGACCCAAGGACCTGCACACTCACCCTGCTGCATGCGCTAACATTATAGCACCACATTCAACGAAATGTAATGACATGGGCTGCCTACCAAATGAAGCATTGCTCCTCCATCATCGCCAGCACTGTTGTTTGCAAAGGTGCAGCTGGTGAAGTTGCTGTTGACATTGTTCTGCCAAAATGCAATGAAAGAACAGAAGATGATCAGGTCACACAAACAAAATGCACCACTGTTCCTGTCATCACCATGGCTGGTGCCTGTGGTTGATATACAATAGATGGCAAATTGGCACTTCCTCATCAGTACTTTGATTTGGCAAACATTCATTGCCACCTGAGCGAGGCGCCACTTTGGCTCCTGCATATTGCTCTGCATATCAAGCAGTTCTTAGAAACTACAGTAACAAAGCCTTTGAACAGGGTCCATTTGAGCGGAATCAAGGACAACTCATTTGGAAAGCTGGCGAGCAATGAGCACAAGCATGGTTGGGGTCCCACAGTTTCCCAGCAATTCCTTATCAGAACGGTCCAGTGGTACCGCGCTGCAAATGCTGGCCTTGCAATTTCACCCATTCTTATATTTTATTCTGTTGATGCCAAATACGATTACACTTGCATTGTAATTGGCCTCATTGTGGAGCTTTCATACCATCACCATCATTACCACCACTATGAAACAACTGCTTGGCGTATCACAGTTGGGCTCTGCCCCAGTGCAAAGGTATACCACAATTCTATGCATCGAACACGTGCATGTCCCATTTGGCATGGAAAATCAGCTCAAGCCATGGACACCCAACAAAGAAAGATCACTTCACACATTCACCTTGTCTTTGTCACTGTATTTATGTTTCAAACCCTTTAGGTAATGGGCGTTTTTTTCTGGTGGTGCGTTGATGTATTTGACACAAAGCTTTGTCACTGGCTCGCGTCTGCATCACAGTCACCTTATTCTGACATTTCAATCCAAGGGTTATCACAAACGTGACATGGCCTTTGCTGTCCTGGTGAAATGGTGACAATATTGACATTACATGTCCCTCTCCCATTCCCAGCATGGGAATGGTGAAACATTTCTCCATCATTGAGCGATCTGTTCAGGACAGTATTGGTGCCAATCATGTCTCAGTGACGACTGCAGCAATGCATTGCCATGCACGCATGACAACCATCTGTGGTATGTTCCTCTACCCACAGATCCCACATGTTTCTCCTTGTCCTATTTTAGGCCTACAAATTTTCATGCTTTGCACACAGTCCCAAGGACGTGCACGCTCACCCTGCTGCATGTGCTAACATTATTGCACCGCATTCAACAAAATGAAATCACATGGGCTGCCTACCAAAAGAAGCATTGCTCCTCCATCATCGCCAGCACTGTTGTTTGCAAAGGTGCAGCTGGTGAAGTTGCTGTTGGCATTGTCCTGGCAAAATACAATGGAAGAACAGAAGATGATCAAGGAACACAAAACAAATGCGGCACTATTTCTTTTATCACTGTGGCTGGTGCCCGCGGTTGATATACAGTAGATGGCAAATTGGCACTTTCTCACCAGTATTGGGGTGTGGCAAACACTCGTTGTCATCCCCAGTGGGGTGCGACTTGGACTCCTGCATTATGCTCTGTGTATCAAGCGGTTGCTAGAAACTACAGTTACAAAGCCTTCGAACTGGGTCCATCTGAGCGGAATCAAGGACAACTCATTTGGAAAGCTGGCAAGCAATGAGCACAAGCATGGTTGGGGTCCCGCAGTTTGCCAGCACTTTCTTATCAGAATGGTCCGGTGGTACCTCACTGCGAATGCTGGCCTCGCATTTTCACCCATTCTTATATTTTATTCTGTTGATGCCAAATGTGATTACACTTGCATTGTAATTGGCCTCATTGTGGAGCTTTCATACCATCACCATCATTACCACCACTATGAAACAACTGCTTGGCGTATCACAGTTGGGCTCTGCCCCAGTGCAAAGGTATACCACAATTCTATGCATCGAACACGTGCATGTCCCATTTGGCATGGAAAATCAGCTCAAGCCATGGACACCCAACAAAGAAAGATCACTTCACACATTCACCTTGTCTTTGTCACTGTATTTATGTTTCAAACCCTTTAGGTAATGGGCGTTTTTTTCTGGTGGTGCGTTGATGTATTTGACACAAAGCTTTGTCACTGGCTCGCGTCTGCATCACAGTCACCTTATTCTGACATTTCAATCCAAGGGTTATCACAAACGTGACATGGCCTTTGCTGTCCTGGTGGAATGGTGACAATATTGACATTACATGCCCCTCTCCCATTCTCATCATGGGAGTGATGAAACGTTTCTCCATCAATAAACAATCTGTTTAGGAGAGCATTGGCGCCAATCACGTTTCAGTGACAACTGCAGTAATGCATTGCCACACACACATGACAACCATCCGTGGTATGTCGCTCCACCCACAGATCCCACACATTTCTCCTTGTCCTATTTCAGGCCTGCAAGTTTTCATGGTTTGCTCACAGACCCAAGGACATGCACACTCACCTTGCTGCATGCACTAACATTATTGCACCACATTCAACAAAATGAAATGACATGGGCTGCCTACCCAAAGAAGCATTGCTCCTCCATCGTCGCCAGCACTGTTGTTTACAAGGGTGCAGCTGGTGAAGTTGCTTTTGACGTTGTTCTGCCAAAATGCAATGAAAGAACAGAAGATGATCAGGCAACACAAACAAGATGCAGCACTGTTAATGTTATCACCATGGCTGGTGCCTGTGGTTGATATGCAGTAAATGGCCAATTGGCACTTTCTCATCAGTATTTCAGTTTGGCAAACATTCATTGCCATCCCAAGCGAGGTGCCACTTTGGCTCCTGCATATTGCTCTGCATATCAAGCAGTCCTTAAAAACTACAGTAACAAAGCCTTTGAACAGGATCCGTTTGAGTGGAATCAAGTACAACTCATTTGGAAAGCTTGAGGGCAATGATCACAAGCATGGTTGGGGTCCCACAGTCTCCCAGCAATTCCTTATCAGAATGGTCCAGTGGTACCGCGCTGCGAATGCTGGCCTTGCACTTTCACCCGTACTTATCTTTTTTCCTGTTGATGCCAAATGCGATTACACTTCCATTGTAATTGGCCTCATTGTGGAGCTTTCATACCATTGCCATCATTACCGCCAATATGGAACAACTGCTTGACATATCGACATTGGGCTCTGCCCCAGTGCAAAAGTTGTACCACAATTCTATGCATCGAACACATGCATGTCCCATTTGGCATGGAAAATCAGCTCAAACCATGGACAGCCAACATAGAAAGGTCACTTCACACATCCACCTCGTCTTTGTTACTGTACCTATGTTTCAAATATTACAGGTTTTGGGAGTTTTTTTCTGGTGGTGTTGACATATTCGACAGAAAGCTTTGTTGCTGGCGTGCATCCACATCACACTCACCCTATTCTGACAATTAAATCCAAGGGTTGTCATAAACGTGCCGTTGTCCTTGCTAGCCTGGTGGAATGACCTATTGACATTACGTGCCGCTCTCCCATTCTCTTCATGGGAATGATGAAATATTTGCGAGCGAGCGAAGCGAGCGGAGCTTTATAGAGCAAAATTGCGATTTTGGCCGGCCACACGCTGCCGGCCGCGCGCCGCCGGCCCCGCGCCGCCGGCCGCGCGCCGCCGGCCGCGTGCCGGGCATGCACCGCCCCCTCCCCGGGCTTCCTGGCGCTGCGCGTGGCGCGCGGCGCCCGCGCCTGGCTTAGGCGTGACTAAACGGGGGGGGGACCGGGACACCTCTGGTGCCATGCGCGTGTGCGCGTGGTCCCTTTTTCGCGTCACGCGCGCGGGCGGTACGCGGTTTGTGTAATTCCTATGGTGGGCCTCCCAGGTCCTGCACCAGCGCACAGCGCGCGGATGGCGCGCGGCGCGGACGCCGGCCGTGCACACGCCGCCCATCACCGGGCTTCCTTGACCTGCGCATGGGGCACGTGCGGCGCAGCGCGCGGCATGGCCGCCGACCGGCCACTCACGCCCTTTCCCCCCGGCTTGCTTGACCGGCGACCGGCGCGCGGCATGGCCCCGATCGCCCACTCACAGTCCAAACCCGGGCTTCCTGCACCGGCGCGCGATGCGCGGGCGCAGCGCGGCGTGGGCAGCACCCCGCCTCCCGCCGGCTTCCCCTGGGTTTGCTCAGCCGGCCCACACGGCCTCCTGGCCTTGGCTTAGGCATGACTAAGGCGGGGGGGGGTCCGGGACACCTCTGGTGCCACGCGCCGTGCATGCGTGGTCACTTTTTCGCGTTACGCATGTGTTCGTTACGCCGGGCAGGCCCCGCTCGCCCCTAGCTAGGGGCGAGCCGCGCCCCCTGTGCGCCCCCTCTCCGAAAACGGCTAAGTCGTGGGAGGGGGTACTGGCGCCTACCCTCCGCAGTTGCGCTTGGCAAGGGGGCGAACGCCAAGGGTGGATCTCAACGGGGCCCAAAGGGTGGCCACAAAACATGCCACGAAACGGCAGGAGTGGGAGGCCGAAAGTTGCCTCCCACTCCCGCCATTCTTGCCCCTCGTAGCCACCGATTGGTGCCACCCGCAGGTGCCCAGATTGGCACCCGCGAGTGGCACCAATCGGAGCCCACAGGGGCCGAATGCCAAGACTGGACTGTGGCCTCCGCGGGGCCCAAAGCGTGGCCACAAAACGGCGGGAGTGGGAGGCCGAAAGTTGCCTCCCACTCCCGCCACTCTTGCCCCGCGTGGCCATCGATTGGTGCCAACCGCGGGTGCCCAGATTGGCACCCGCGAGTGGCACCAATCGGCGCCCACAGGGGGCGAACGCCAAGGGCGGACTGCGAACCCCGCAGTGCCCAAAGAATGGCCACAAGCAAACGCAACAAAACGGCAGGAGTGGGAGGCCGAACGTGGCCACCCACTCCCACCGTTCTCGCCCCTGCTGGCGACCGATTGGTGCCACCCGTGGGTGCCAATCGGGTTATCGCGGCTGGCAACATTCGGGACCCATAAAGTGCCCAAGCGGGAAGCAAGCTTCGCCGCGCAAACAGCGAGATCCGCCGCGGATCTTGCACCTCCCCCGGCCTCCCGGGGGGGCCCGCCGCCCCGGTCCTTTTGTGGACACACCCCCCATCTGTTGCGAACCAACCGGCTCGCGGAAACGGACGCACGCCGGCGCCTCCGTCTGCAACATCGCGGAATCCTCGAACTCTTGAAATCGTGAATGGTGCGCCTGGAGGCTAAACCCCACAGGCAGCGACTTGCAACGCTAATGGCGCCCGCCAGGCCATCGCGACCACGGCCATGGGTGTCGGAGCTGCGGAACTGGAGGGGAGGCGCCAGTGCCACTTCCCACAACTCAGCCGTTTTTGCAGGGGGGGCGCACGGGGACGTGGTTCGCCCCTAGCTAGGGGCGAGCGGGGCCGGCCCGGCGCGGGGAGGCCCAGTCCGGTGCCTGCATGCTGACGTTGGAAGGCAACGACTAAATAACGTTTCCCAGGGGGGCTCCGGGACAGGCGGTGTGCATGCCTTCGACCACAAAACCTTGGCTTGAGTCGCGTTGAGGGGGGGAAGTGGGGTGGGATGGAAGGGCCTGGGACATGCTCAAATTTAAAAATTCTGTTCTTGGCGATCAGCCCGACCAGTCGATCGCCGCGATCTTTCAATTCAGGCAGGCTGGGCAGCCCCCTTGGAGCGCCTGGTGGCGTCTCCCTGGCCGGGGACTAAAGCCGAATGGCTTTGGGGCAAGGGGGAGGGGGGTGGGGGGGGCCGAAATGTGCCCAACAGAAGTGCCTCCTTGCCACTGATTGGAAGCGAGTGGGGTTGGGGTTTGACGAAGGGGGGCGGCAAACTTGTGGCGAATGACCCAACGGCCCGATCGCCGTGACCTTTCACGTTAACAAAATGTCAAGGCATCCTTTGGGTGTGCGCCTTGGAGGGCACCTTTGGCACTCGCTCAGAAGAAAGTGATGGTGATGGGTGGATGGATGGGTGGGGGCTGGGTGGGTTTTAAGCTGGCAACTTTTTTCCAAATTACCAACAATTAGCAATTTAGCCATCACTGTGCAAAGTACACATGAATGCTACCCTAAACGGGGCTGTTGCGCTATCTTGAGGGATCGACAATTGGGGGTCTGGCATTTTTTTCAGTAAAGTCGATGCGATTATGGTGATTAGCAATGGCTTAGAAAACTTCCAATTTGGCACACACGGTAGTAAAGGTGTGTGCATATGCCCATCGCCCACGGCCATGGCTCGAGTCGCGTTTGGGAGGGCGATGGGTAAGGGATGTAGGGGTTGGGGGTAAACTGATGCGAAAAAACTCTGTTCAAGGCGATTGACGCAACTGGTCGCCCAATGCGATGTTCACTTCAAGCAGGCTGGGCGGCCATTTTGAGATGCCTCTTGGCGTCTCTTGGCCATAGATTAGAACGAGTGGCGGTTTTAGAGGAGTGGGGCGGGTTGGTTCAAGTTCAAATTTGAAAGTTGCGGCTGCGGCGATTTCAAGTTCAACTTTGAAAATTGCGGCTGCGGCGATTGACCCAATGGGTCGATCGCCGTGATCTTTCACTTCAAAGAGGCTTGGTGGTGGCGCTGCAGCGCTTCGAGGTGCTTCCTTGGCTGCCGATTGGAGGCGAGTGGCGTGGGGGTGGGGGGAGGCAAGTTTGAAAATTTTGTTTGTGGCGATTGACCCGACGAGTCGATTGCCTTTCACTTGAGAAAAGTGTGCTAACGTCCTTAGAGCGGGCGCCTTGGAGCGCAGCTTTGGCACTCGCTCTCGTTCGGAAGAAACTGGTGGTGGGTGGTTGGTCTTGGGAATTGTACGCGAGGCATGTCGGGTTTGCAATTCTCCTGCAATTTTTCACATGAATTGCAGCAAAAGTGCTGCACCTCTCGAGCGAGCATGGTTGCGCAAGCTATGTGTATTTTTACTCATTATTAAGGAATCTATTTGGGATGGTATCGCTGCCAATCCTGTCTCAGTGACGACTGCAGCCATGCATTGCCATGCACACATGACAACCATCTGTGGTATTTTCTTCTACCCACAGATCCTACACGTTTCTCCTTGTCCTCTTTTAGGCCCATTATTTTTCATGTTTTGCACACAGACCCAAGGATGTGCACACTCGCCCTGCTGCATGTGGCAGCATCATTGCACTGCATTCAGCAAAACAATATTACTTGGGCTGCGTACCGAAAGACGCATTGCTCCTCCATCTCTCCCAGCACTGTTGTTTGCAAAGGTGCAGCTGCTGAAGTTGCTGTTGACGTTGTGCTGGCAAAATGCAATGGAAGAACAGAAGATCATCAGAGAGCACAAACAAAGTGCCAGCACTGTTTCTGTTATCACCGTGGCTGGTGCCTGTGGTTGATATACAATAGATGGCAAATTGGCACTTTCTCATCAGTATTCGGATTGGCAAACATCCATTGCCATCCCAAGTGGGGCGCCACTTTGGCTCCTACATATTGCTCTGTGTATCAAGTGGTTCCTAGAAGCTACAGTAACAAAGCCTTTGAACAGGGTCCATTTGAGCGGAATCAAGTGCAACTCACTTCAAAAGCTGGCGAGCAATGAGCACAAGCATGGTTAGGGTCCCACAGCTTCCCAGCAATTCCTTATCGGAACAGTCCAGTGGTACCCCACTGCAAGTGCGGGCCTTGCACTTTCAACCGTACTTATCATTTTTTCTGCTGATGCCAAATGCCATTACACTTCCATTGTAATTGGCCTCATTGTGAGGCTTCCATACCCTCGCCATCATTACCACCAATATGAGACAACTGCTTGGCATATCAAAATTGGGCTCTGGCCCAGTGCAAAGGTATACCACAATTCTGTGCATCAAATACATGCATATCCACATTTGGCATGGAAAGTCATCTCAAGTCATGGACAGCCAACAGAGAAAGGTCACTTCACACACTCACCTCGTTTTGGTTCCTGTACCTATATTTAAAATCCTACAGGCTATGGGAGTTTGTTCTGTTGGGGTGTTGACATATTGGACACAGAGCTTTGTTGCTGGCTTGCATCCACATCACAGTCACCCCACTCTGACAACTCAATCCAAGGGCTATTATAAATGTGACATGGTCCTTGCTAGCCTGGAGCAATGGTGACAATATTGACATTACGTGCCACTCTCCCATTCTCATCATGGGAATGGTGAAACATTTCTCCTTCATTCAACGATCTATCCAGGACAGTATTGCCAGCAATCGTGTCACAGTGACGACTGTAGCAATGCATTGCCATGCAAGCATGACAACCATCCGTGGTATCTATTTCTACCCACAGATCCCACGCGTTTCTCCTCATCCTCCTTTAGGCCCATGATTCTTCATGGTTTGCACACAGACCCAAGGGCATGCGCACTCACCCTGGCGCACATGCCAACATTATCGCACCATATTCAACTAAATGAAATGACATGGGCTGCGTACTGAAAAAACCATTGCTCCTCCATCTCTCCCAGCACTGTTGTTTGCAAAGGTGCAGCTGCTGAAGTTGCTGTTGACATTGTCCTGGAAAAATGCAATGGAAGAGCAGAAGATGATCAGAGAAAACAAAGAAAGAGCAGCACCATTTCTGTTATCACTGTGGCTGGTGCCTGTGTTTGATATACAATAGATGGCAAATTGGCCCTTCCTCATAAGTATTGGTCTTGGCAAACATCCATTGTCATCCTGAGCGGGGTACCACTTTGGCTCCTGCGTCTTGCTCTGTGTATCAAGTGGTTCTTAGAATCTACAGTAACAAAGCCTTTGAACAAGGTTCATCTGAGCAGAATCAAGGACAACTCATGTGTAAATCTGGCCACAAATCGGCACAAGCTTGGTTGGGGTCCCACAGTATCCTAGCAATTCAATATCATACTGGTCCAGTTGTACCTCACTGCAAATGCTGGCCTTGCACTTTCACCCATACTTATCATTTATTCTGTTGATGCCAACTGTGATTACACTTCCATTGTAATTGATGTCATTGCGGTAGGATTGATACCGCCGCCATCATTACCACCATTGTGGAACAACCGCTTGGCCGATCAAAATTGGGCTCTGCCCCAATTGTGCAAAGTTTGGACCACAATTCTCAGCATCAAACACATGCATGTCCACATTTGGCATGGAAAATCAGCTCAAGCCATGGATGCCCAATAAAGGAAGGTCACTTCACATATTCACCTTGTCTTTGTTATTGTACCTATGTTTCAAATCCTACAGGTTATGGGCATTTTTCTGGCAGGGCATTGACGTATTTGACAGAAAGCTTTCTCACTGGCTTGCATCTGCACCACAGTCACCTCATTCTGGCAATTCAATTCAAGGGTTATCATAATGTGACGCGGTCTTTGCTAACCTGGTGGAATGGTGACAATATGGACATTACGTGCTGCTCTCCCATTTTCATCATGGAAATGCTGAAATATGTATCCATCATTAAACGATCCATTTGGGATAGTACTGCTGCCAATTGTGTCTCAGTGGTGACTGAAGCAATGCATTGCCATGCATGCATGACAATCATCCATGGTATCTTCTTTTACCCACAGATCCCACAAGTTTATCCACATCCTCCTTTAGGCCTTCGATTTCTCATGGTTTCCACACAGACCCAGGGACGTGCGCGCTCACCCTGCTGCATGCGTCAACACTATTGCACCACATTCAACAATATGAAATTACATGGGCTGCATACCAAAAAATCCATTGCTCCTCCCCAGTACCCAGCACTGTTGTTTGCAAAGGTGCAGTTGGTGAAGTTGCTGTTGACGTTGTCCTGGCAAAATGCAATGGAAGAACAGAAGATGATCATGGAACACAAACAAAGTGCAGCACCATTTCTGGTATCACTGTGACTGGTGCCGGTGGTTGATATACAATAGATGGCGAATTGGCACTTCCTCATCAGCATTTGGGTTTGGAAAACATCCATTGTAATCTCAAGTGGGGTGCCACTTTGGCTCCTGCATATTGTTCTGTATACCAAGCAGTTCTTAGAAACTATAGTAACAAAGCCTTTGAACAGTGTCCATCTGAGAGGAATCAAGTACAACTCATTTGGAAAGCTGGCCAGCAATGGGCACAAGTGTGGTTGGGGTACCTAGTTTCCCAGCAGTTCCTTGCCAGAATGTTACAGTGGCACCTCACTGCAAATGCCAGCCTTGCACTTTCACCCATACTTATCATTTGTACTGTTGATGCCCACTGTGATTGCACTTCCATTGTAATTGATGTTATTGTTGTAGCTTTGATACCATTGCCATCATTGCCACCACTGTGAAACAACCACTTGGCCTATCAGAATTGGGCTCTGTCCCAGTGCAAAGGTTGGACCACAATTCTGTGCAACAAACACATGTATGTCCACATTTGGCATGGAAAATCAGCTCATGGGCACCCAACAAAGAAAGGTCACTTCACACATTCGTCTCGTCTTTGTTACCATACCTATGTTTCAATCCTAGAGGTTATGGGCGTATTTCTGGTGGGGTGTTGATGTATTCGACACAAAGCTTTGTCACTGGTCCATGTCTGCATCACAGTCACTTTATTCTGACAATTCAATCCAAGCAATATCATAAATGTGACATGGTTCTTGCTAGCCTGGTGGAATGGTGACAATATTGACATTATATGCCGCTCTCCCATTCTCATCATGGAAATGCTGAAATATTTATCCATTACTAAGCAATCTGTCTGGGACAGTATTGCTGCCAATTGTGTCTCAGTGACGACTGCAGCAATGCATTGCCATGCATGCATGACAACCATCCATGGTATCTCCTTCTGCCCACAGATCACACATGTTTCTCCTTGTCCTTTTTAAGGCCTATGATTTTTCACGGTATGTACACAGACCCAAAGGTGTGCACACTCACCCTGCTGCATGCGCCAACATCATTGCACCACATTCAACAAAATGAAATTACATGGGTTGCGTACCAAAAGACGCGTGGCCCCTGCTCCAGACCCAGCACTGTTGTTTGCAAAGGTGCAGCTGATGAAGTTGCTGTTGGCATTGTCCTGGCAAAATGCAATGGCAGAGCAGAAGATGATCATCTTGATCATCCTGATCATGCTCAAGGAACACAAACAAAGTGCAGCACCATTTCTGTTATCACTGTGACTGGTGCTGGTGGTTGATATACTATAGATGACAAATTGGCACTTCCTCATCAGTGTTTGGGTTTGGCAAACATCCATGGTAATCTCAAGTGGGGTGCCACCATGGCTCCTGCATATTGCTCTGTGTACCAAGCACTTCTTAGAATATACATTAACCAAGCCTCTGAACAGTGTCCGTCTAAGAGGAATCAAGTACAACTCATTTGGAAAGCTGGCCAGCAATGGGCACAAGCATGGTTGGGGTCCCTAGTTTCCCAGCAATTTCTTATCAGAACGTTCCAGTGGTACATCACTGCGAATGCCAGCCTTCACCCATACTTATCATTTATTCTGTCGATGCTATATATTAAGTTCCAGTGTAATTGACGTAATTGTGGTAGTGTTGATACCATCGCCATCATTACCACCACTGTGAAATAGCCATTTGGCCTATCAAAGTTGGGCTGGAGCAAAGGTTGGACCACAATTCTGTGCATCAAACACATGTGTGTTCACATTTGGCATGGAAAATCAGCTCAAGCCATGGACACCCAACAAAGAAAGGTCACTTCACACATTCACCTCATCTTTGTTACCATACCCATATTTCAAATCCTACAGGTTGTGGGCGTACTTCTGGTGGGGTGTTGATATATTTGACACAAAGCTTTGTCACTGGATCATGTCTGCATCAAAGTCACCTTTTTCTGACAATTCACTCCAAGGGTTGTCACAAACGTGACGAGGTCCTTGCTAGCCTGGTGGAATGGTGAAAATATTGACATTATAAGCCGCTCTCCCATTCTCATCATGGGAATGCTGAAATACTGATCCATCGTTGAACGATCCGTTTTGGACAGTATTGCTGCCAATCCTGTCTCTGTGACGACTGCAGCCATGCATTGCCATGCACACATGACAACCATCCATGGTATCTTCTTCTACCCACGCACCCCACACGTTTCTCCTTGTCCTCTTTTAAGCCTACAGTTTTTCATGGTTTGCACGCAGACCCAAGGGCATGCACACTCACCCTACTACATGCACCAACATTATTGCACCATATCCAAAAAAGTGAAATTCCATGGGCTGCATACCTCAAAAAACACTGCTCCTCCCCAAAGCCCAGCACTGTTGTTTGCAAAGGTGCAGCTGCTGAAGTTGCTGTTGACATTGTCCTGGCAAAATGCAATGGGAAAACGTAAGATGATCAGAGAATACAAACAAAGTGCTGCACTGTTTCTGTTATCAGTGGTACAGTAGCGCATTCCTACTAGACAGGATGCATGTGGATGTGTTTTGTGAGTGCATGCATGTGTGCATGTGCATGTGTGTGTGTCATTACTTGCATTGCCCCAAAAATAGGCAGCCATGCACATTTTGGCATCAAGCTTTAGAAGAAATGCAGTCAAGCTAGAACCAAAACAGCTGAAGTGGGTCTGCCATCCCCATTTTGAAGCACTGAACCTCATCAAAATGCGGCTCTGGCTCAAGCCAATCCGAACAAAGCAGTGGCAAAATGTGGGTGTTAGGCATTGTTTATGTTGTTGAAATTGGGTTGCCATCCTGTATTAGCATCGAGGATCAAACCCAATGGCAAGAGCTCAAGCTGGAATCTTCAAAATGGCCAAAGCAGGGGCAGTCTGTGGTGCTGGGCCAACCCCATCTGCCAAACTGAGAAGCTCCATATGTTTCGATGCTGAGCTATAAGGGAAATGGCATTAGCTCAAGCCAAAATGACCAATTGGTGCTGATGGGATGTGTGCAACAGCTTTCACGTGGTCAAAGCACGGGAGTTGGGGGTGCTGGGTGCACCTACCTTGTTGAAACCGGACTGTCACAAACAGACTGGCAAGAACATTGGTGGAAATTGCAAGAAAGATAGCACAGAAGGGTGTAGGCATGGCTTGCCCTGCTAAATGGGCCCAGGCACAAGACAAAACAAATGGAAAGCATTTAAAATGGACTCTGGCTGGCCCACCCCCCAGGCTCAACATGCAGTAGCAGCGAGAGAGGCTCAAGCAGGACCTAACGTGAATTAAACAAAAACAAAAGGAACTGCAGTTGCTAGCACTTTCCCTGTTGTTGATGTTGCTTCAATTGAACAGATGCATGGCAATTCCATCTTGGCAAGTTGCAGGCATGTGGCAGTCTCCTCGATTACATTTCTGCCATTTGGCTTGGGCAGCAGTGGTAGCCCCTCTTTGGCGTGCTGAGGGTCAGCCAGTGCCCCCTTGGCTCATTGCCCGGCCATCCTGGCTCATGGCTGAGTCACTTGGCAGGTTTGGGTGCATCTACAACTCCACAGCTGACATTTCTGCCATTTCGATTCAAGCTTCAGCCACACTGGCTCATATTTGTTGCCAATCTTGCCCTGGCAGCTTTTTTTGGCCAGATGCACAGTTGTCAGTGCCCTCCATGGTCCAAAATTTGGTCATTTTTCATAAGCTTGCCCCATTAATGGAGGCTGTTGCACCCTTTCAGTACAGTGAGTGGTCATCAAGGGTCTGCTTTGCCTTCCATTCTGCCATTTTGCATGGGTAGGGGCACCCGAGGCCTCTCCCTTTTTCACACTTTGACAGTGCTTGGCCTGCATTTGGGCCATTTTGGCATGGTATCAGGGCCCCTGCATCCTCGCAGCAAATGATTTTGCCATTTGGGCTTGAGTATTAGCAATTGCAACTGATGCTCACTGCCAACTTGGATGTGGCTGCCCTACTTTGGCAAGTTAGGGGGGGATGCGGTGCCTTCCTTTGCTTGAGTTTTGGCTTTCTTGCATTGCTACCAAAGCCCGCAGTGCCCTCCCCCATGTTTAAATTTTGCTAGCATTGGGCATTCTGGTCGCTTTGGCTAAATTAACTACTGCAGTAGTGTTTTGGCTCTTCTGGCATGATGTTTATAGAACCCACTCTCTGTACCAATATTGCGCTTGGACTCAAAATCAGCTGCTGCCATCATAAAGTGGGTTCAATTCAAGATCTTGTATATTCTTCTCACCATTATAGCATTATCCAAAGACCTGTGATCACAGAACATTGGAACATATTCATCCATACATAAATTGGTTAATTTCATAAAGAAAGTATTGAGTAGTGGATACAATCCACCACTGATCTGGAGGTATCTGTCAAATTGTGTACCCAAGTTGATTCCTCTGGGTATTACCCAAGGGTAGTTGAGCACAGGTGGGGTACCTGGATTGTTGGGTACTGCTAAAATCAAGGTCTGGGTGTGGAAAGATTATTGCACATAGCTTGACAAGCAACTGGTGTGTAACGGTTTTGCAAACTTTTGAGGAATGTCAGCACCTGCACACTAGGTATGTTGTGGCTGCATTTGTACTCCGTGTATTTGCCCTGTGTGCTCTTCCATTGGTCGCACATCAGGAGGGCATCTGGGGGATCTATCAAGCTTGAATCAGCAGATCCAATGAGGTGGAATTCTTTGATGTCTTCCATTCTGGACAATCAGTATTATCATTAGCCAAAAGGTCCCCCCCCCCGTTCAATTTTCGTGCCCCCCAAATTCGCAATCCACAAAAAGCAATGTCAACCGAGGTGGAGACTTGGTGACATCAACTCTGCAAAACAGTGCCCAGCAAGGCCCAGTAGGGCCAATTAGCATGCTGCATAGTTGGCACTCGGGAGACTATTTCTGCATCTAGGCACATACCTAAGGCCATTCAATGTCAGTGCCAGGTATCTGGGTATACCCAATTGTGCAAGTAATGGACAGGTACCCCGCCATCAGAAACCCCATGTATCTGGATGCAGGCTTTTGAGATAGTGCCATTATGCAGAGTCATTCGACGCCTTCTCCATATTCAATTGCCACATTCTTTTCGAAGTAAGGCAATCACACAAATTTGTTGATAGCTTGTTGACAAATTGGCAACAGAACCATGCAATTGATGTATGTCATGCAATGCAGTCAGTCCTGTTATTTACACATGCAGCTCCATTTTTGGGTTCATGTCTTTATGCACAGAAATGCGCAAATGGAGAAATGAGCATTTTATGCATATTTGCAGCTCATCGACAGGCCCATATTACATGAAGATGTCCCCATTGACAGTCATTTGCTCACTCTCTCCAGCACCCACAGTGCAGTGCACACCTCACCTTCAGCAATGGCAACTATGACACTGAGCAAAACATCATTTATCCATATTTTGGCACTTCTATCCACTGCTCCCCAGCTCCCTCATTCTGTATGCGCTGTCTTTAGGTACATATAGCTCAATTTTACGCATTTTACAACCGTTTATTTGCAAAACATGAAAACCATTTCTGCACATAAATATTCCTGCATGGAAAATGTCTTATGTTGCAGTTGCCAAACCTGATTGTAGTAGTGCTGTCTGGACAATAGAAATTGACATCCTTTCAAAACTATTAAGAATCTTCCTGGTGTGATGCTTCTTTGGAAGGATGATGCAATGTTTCATCCACTTCTGGATGTGCAATTGCATGATGCTCCATCTACACACTACTTCCATACTTCCATACTTAATTGCCATAAGTTTGAGTGTGCACCTTTGTTCAACATTGCATTGTCGCCGATTATTTGTTAGATGATAGCAGCAGTGACTATTTGACATGCAACACTGCATTCTTGGGCTTGGAATCCTTTTCGACCCACACGTGTTGGCTCATGTGGCCCACGTGGATTTTTTGGCCTAGACACAAGTTTTCCAAGAAGTCAGATACCACATGTTTGCTTTGCTTATGTGGCATAACTGATGCCATTGAAAATGATACATCTTGATCTAAGAAGCAATATCCTAGCTTAGCTTGCCACTTTAGAACATGATTTTCATTATTTTGCAAATTTCCTTACATTTATTATTCCTTTTTCCAGTGCGCCAAAGCCCTTCTAGTCCCAATGGTCAGCTACAATGGTTCAAACTGCACTTGCCTCTGCATGGATGGCACTTCCATTGGTAGCATGGTTTTGTGTGAAGATGCAACTCTCCATCCAAATTTGTGCATTTCTCTGCTCAGAATTTGCACACATCATCCATCAATCCTTGCTGACTCATTTTGATGCAACACCACAGGATAGTGAAATGATGCCATTTCAATGCCAAGTACAATCTCGAATTGGCTTGGTGGAGTGCATTTGACTTCCAGATGATGGACATGTGAGTGGAAGGTGTGGCCCATACATGCACAACACATTGCCAGAGGAACTGGATCATTCTAGAAGAAACAACATCTACACATTTGCATCCAAGAATTTAGCGCTTTACACTACAAGCTCTTTGAATCATCACACATGCTGCATTTAGGTGTTTGAGAAACCTGGACAGGCAGTCTCTTGACAAATCACTGAGCTCATGCTCAGGTAACTGCAAGAGCTGCATGTGACCTCCTTTGAAACTATCATGCAATATGATGTGCATGTAAATGCCATATGCATGTTGCTCAATAGGTACTTCCAATGTTCCTATACCAGCTTCAAAGTAAATATTGATGTGCTCAGCCAGTGAAACCAAAAGAAGGTGATATCCAACAGGTGCACCCATATTCATCTTTGCACAAGAGAGTATTTGGTTTCAGTGCGAAAACATACATGTTTGCAAACTCGAAATGTACTGCAATTGGAAAGATTTCAGCTGATGCACAAGGAATAGTGGTACAGGGGTTTGAATTTCAACTAGCCCTTGCAATGTATCTGAATGGCATTATTATCAGATACAATGTTACATGGCCAACAAGATCTAGTGTCTGCACTTGAATTCACTACACACTACACAAACTTTGTGTCACAGCCATCCACATACAGCAGGGAAATGTTATGCTATGTGATACACGCACATTAGCATACCCATATCTTTACACAATGTGTGAAATTATGCATGAATGCATAACATTGCGCCAATTCCTACCTGTGCAAAAATGGCCCCGCCAGCTGCATCAGCCAGATTCCCTTCAAACTTACTGCCACCGATATTCAGATCTGCATCACGCAAGATGATTACCCCGCCTCTGAAGGATGCTCTGTTGTTTCTGAATATTGTTTTGTTGACCAACACCTTTGCATCAATTCCAATGTCCAAAACAGCTCCACTGCCACCTACATTTTCTTGAAATAGAGAATGTTCAAGTTGCAGAAGGCACCCTGATGAAACCCTGATGGCAGCTGTCCCATTGATGTTTGTGTTGCCTCTGAATTGCAGTTCACTCATTCTGACAGGCAGATTCTGAGAAGAGCAATTTGAAATCACCACCAATGGGTCACTGTCCACGAACTGGCAATTGGAGAGTGCCATGCCATGTAATATCACTCCTTGTGATCTGTGGAAGGAAAAGTGCAAGTGTTATTGAAGTATGATGGCAATTGTTTTGGAGCACTGTG
This sequence comes from Ostreobium quekettii, assembly GCA_905146915.1. Taxonomy (NCBI): domain Eukaryota; kingdom Viridiplantae; phylum Chlorophyta; class Ulvophyceae; order Bryopsidales; family Ostreobiaceae; genus Ostreobium; species Ostreobium quekettii. Next base: position 80,913 of record CAJHUC010000589.1, on the reverse strand, counting down.
GGCACTAAGTGACCAAAGAAAATACTTCAGTTCCTTTGTATGTACAGCTGATGTAAGATGCAATTCAAACAATTTGCATCACTTCAATCTTACCAAAGCATCTAATCTCTAGTGCACGTGGAACTTATGCAAAATGATGGATTCCAGGAAAATTTCCCAAAATTTTGACCATTATTTTTTCCTTTTGCATCTAAAATAACACAGCACTTTGGTAGGATGCAGCATTCAAAACGTTTCCAAGAGGCCCACTTACATTTGCAGTGTTTTCCAGACCAGATGCTCATTGCATGCTTATGCACTTCCTCAGTGCCCAAATGAATGAAACAACTCGTCTGTAATGCCACTTTTGCATCAGAGTTTGCTCAATTTATCTTGAAAATCAGACCATAACAATGCACGCGAGCTTACCGAATGCTTGTAAGCTGTTGTAGAAAATGGATATGTTGTGCAAATGTCAGTATTACGAATCGTTACCACTCCTTTTGAGAAATGCAAATTCTCACTCTGCCTCTGGCCTACCAAAAGTTTGTCTCTGATTGGCTCCCTTCTGCCAAACCAAGGCATGGGAGGATTAGAATGCCAAATCACTCAGTGACAATGTAGCAGTGGCAGTTCTGAGGCTGCAGGCTGGGCAATGCAGAAGCAACTCTGTGCATGCAAGAGCAATGACGAAGATGTACTAAGAAAACTGCAGATTGCCGTGAAAGATCTGTTGTCTTAGAGACCCGAAAAACAGCTGAATGGCTACATTTGGTCATGGAAAGATGTGTCCAGAACGTTTCTGAGACCTGCTCTTATAAGATCTAACACCTTATGTGACATCTGGTTAGCTCCACAATCAGGTCACCGTATTTGGGGTGTCTCCCCCCTGTCCCGTCCCCCCCCCTGTGACACCCCACAGATTCAAACTGGCGCCCTGGAGCGATTTTTGCCTTGATTAACTTCAAATTTTGACTGTCTCTTACACATCCAGCTTAAATAAAATAATCCAAATTTCATGACCAAATTCAAGGTTTCCGCTCCGCAATAGCCTCCCGCGCAACGAGACAGAGTGTTCCAGGAAAATCAGACTTACACATGGACACCACAGCTTCAAATTGGTGTTCTGCAGCGCGTTTTGTTCATTTTAACTTGAAATTTTGACCGCATCTTTTGCATACCGTGAAAATGATGTGGTCAAAATTTCATGTCCGAATTCAAAGTTTTTGCTCCGCAATAGCCTAACGCGCAACGGGACAGGGTGTCCCAGGCATGTCACGCATGTCCCGCCCTTGGGCGCTGGATGAGCGCAGTAGCCGCAGAGCGACTGCGGCTGGCCAATAAACACGTGCGCCAGCCCTGTGGCGCCCTCTCGTTGCTTGTGTGAAAACTGGTGTGGGTTCCCAATGGAAACGCGTGTCGATGGCAACAATGGAGATTCGAAGATCCAGGAATCAACACTTTCAAGAGGCACCACCCGCCTGCTTGAGAGCCGCCAACGCAAGCAAAAACAAGAAACAGACCGCAAGGCCGCCTATAGGAAGAGGAAATGCACGGACTGCCAACTGACCTGGTCAAAGATTCCGGCGAAGTCGCGTCCAGAATTAGGGTGGGTGCATGAATACAAACGGCGGAAGGGATAGACAGTGTGCAGCAACAGTGGGAGCCACAGAGCCACAGCGGTTGGTCACCCCTAGCCGCCAAACTGGGCGAGCAAAGGGCATCAATCGCAGACCAACCAGATGAGAATTTCGAGAAGGGCCACCGCGATTCAGCAAAGGGCCTGCCTGTTGCAACCCGTCCCATGCGAATTCATAATGGCCACCCCTGGCTGATAAACTGAGCGAGCAAAGGGCATCAATCGTAGACCAACCAGGGGAGAATTTCGAGAAGGGCCCCCGCGATTCAGCAACAAGTTCGGTCTTGGGAGTTCCCCTTGTGGACGGAAGTCGCCAGCGGGCCACACGCCAATCTGAATGGCCAAAAGCGCACCTTGACGGGGAGCGCACAGTCCGGCGCCGCTGCGCTACGTAGTCCGCCCGCGCCGTGTTGTCCACAGCTCCAGCCCATCCCGTGTGCAAGCCGATGTCTGGTGTGTGTGGGGGGAGGGAAGGGGGGTGCGCAGGGAGGGGGCGGGGGCTGTGGGAGGGGGCAGAATCGAACGTACGGGGGCGCCGTACGTGTCCAATAATCGGGCACCTGATCGTGGAGCTAACCATCTCACATTTGGCCATGCAGCAAATCGACTATTCCAAATTGTTTTATTTGGGACAGAGGATATGTAACACAATGTATCACTGAATTTCTTCTGTGCTGATTGCCATCAGAATTTGAATTCCATCACTTTGTCTACCTTTATATAATCTGACTAAACTTGGCTATCTGTACCCTAAAAGATCAAAATCATGACTCACTGGATGTTGAAGACTGTCCCTTCAGCAGGGCATGCAAATTGCACCTCATGCCCATCTGCACCTCCCAAGATCAGAGGCTTGGTGATATTGATGGAAGAGAGAGGCTTCACATCTTGCAGCTTGAAGAGAATGGTGTCATTAGGATGGGCACAGTCCACAAAGAACTGCACATCATTGCCAGCCATTCTCAGGGCGTTTTCCGTCACAAGGATGGTCTCTCGGGATGCTGTCTCATTTCTGACTGATCTGCATGTATGCTCATTGCTGTCACCTTCACAAACAAGCGACTACAGTCAAGATTCCTGTATCAGGAATTGAAACTGCCAATAGTCACAATGTATGGACGCATGCAAAACAATACATGTGTGGGCTTGACAATATGAATAGGAACATGATATACGTAAGTTAATGTGTGAGTCTATGATTAAAACGTGCAGATAATATGCCAGAAGCATAACAGCTTACGAAGCAATGCCCTAAATGTCATGAAATGCAGTAGCATTGACGAATAACGGTGAGTTAAATGATCAAAATATTTAAAACAATGGATTCAGCTAAATGGATTGTGTCCACATATAGGCGACTCAATTCCGATGTCAGACTGGTTGTATCTAAATAACCGAATGCATTCAATAACGAAACCATTATCATACTGCCAGTGACAGCGTTCAATTGACTTGAACTAAAAATATCAATAGAAACAAGTACTTCCTCTGTTTGGAATCAAATGAATGTGTTTGCTTGAGAGGCCAAACCTGTATACTGCACATGTTGTTTCTCCTCAAGGGTTTGTTCAGAGCACTGCATAGAAACTGCATACAAATTTTGAATATTTAAGTACTCAAAATTTGATGAAATAATAGATATGTACTGCTCAAATTGCAGTACTTCAAATTTGCACGATTTGGGCAGAAAATTCGAAGTTCTCAAGGCCTCTGCTGCACATGCCCCAAAAATGGCCTCTCAGATGCAGGCCTCTTTGCATCAACCCACGATGCCAAATGAGCAGAGGTTCCAATGTCACACAGGCCGAGGATGGCAATGGCAGTTCCGAGGATACAGGCATGATTGAGCTGCATGTATAAGGTGGCATGTTACCTGAACTGACGATTCCTGGCCAAAAAGCACCACAGTTGGAGTACAGCAAAATGAATTAAATGACAGCATAATGCAGAAATGGTGAGGGTGCCTGGGATTCTGGGCCTCCATTTTTCTTTTGAAGTTTGGCTCTGCATCATTGTTGAGAATTGGCTTTGTTAAATGTGTTCACTGATTAACAGAGGAGGTACCATTTGTTGATTTACCAGAGTTCCCCATCAATTAACAACTCCTGTAATTTGCTGCACATGGCTCCATATTTTGGTAGGTCAGTTCCAAATATACAGGTTAGTACACTGATTTAGGCAATTTTTGGGAAATGTATGTGTTCGTGCATAATTTGCAGCAAGTGGCAGTACATTCCACATATCTGCATGACACGGTCAAATGGGCACATTGGTTGACAACAAATGTTCCACAACATTGGCACCAAGCAAGTACAGACAATTTTTGTACACAGCATCATGGCCACAAATTGTTCCCTTCCCCAAGCAACAAAACTGGGTTACTATCTTGTTGCAGCTGCTGAGTACATGGGTATCCAAAGTATCAGCGCCTAGGTACAGGCACAGCTGACCATTGACTCTGGGATGATGCCATCAAAAGTAGCAAGCCCAGCTGTTTTATGGATGTGGCTGCCTTGCTGCACGGCATTATTGACAGAAAGTGATGGTTGAAAGATCATGCTTTCATACATGATAATTTGTGAATCAGCAGCACACACACTATGCTTTAGATGCAGATCACATTGCTTTGCAGTGTGCCCTCTACCTTGTTCCAGAGTGCAAGGAATGATAGCAAGCAGTATCACACTCCACAGAGCAAGGTTACTGTGTACCCTTGTCAGCATCCTGCCTGCCCCAAGCCATCAGCAAAATTTTGCTGTCAGTGGAGTTGGATCATTGCATGTATTGATACCTGTATTGGAAAAATGAAATTATTTTGTACATGTTTGCTGGGCAATTTGACATGCCATAACACTCATCTCTCAGTGTCAATCCATATTTTGATACCCCTTGAGTACTCAAGCACAGTAGACAGTATTGAGGTATAGGCCAGCAGAAACTCTTGTGCCAAGCTAAGTTGTTGCTATGCACCCACGCCCAGAGTGTTACATTGAAATGTGTTCAATAGCTGGCTCATGCTACCCATGCCATGCTCTTCTGCATCAACAACAACCCCCAAAGTCATCATACTTGTCAGGTGGCAACTTAAGAGACTAAGGGATGCTGGCATGGGGTTTGTATGTGGTTCCAATGTCCTACTGATGGAAGCTCATCATGATGTAAGTGTGTATTGTCTTGCTATTTATGACTCCTGCCCCCAAAGGTGTCCATCAAGTGACAGCATAGCATACTGGACACATAATGGAATCTTTCTAAGTAAAGTTCCAATGGTGGGTATCTGGTTTGTGGAATTCGACCAAACTCAATTTCTATCATCAATCCAAGTGGGGAGACATATGGCAACTTTTCATACTCCCTGGGCTTTGAATCTCACTGTAGGTGGTGGCAGCCAGCATCATGGCAGATTCAGGGTTGCCTAAAACAGATAGTGGCTGTTGGCATGCTGCAGCCCCAAAATCAGTGGCAAAAATGCTTCTGCGAAATGACATGCAGCTGTATGGCATGCAACACCTGACATTCAGTAAATTAATTGATGGCATCAGAAATGGTCAAATTTTGCTAGAGCTAACATGGGCAAAAACATATAATAATTGCATATGACAGTGCTGGTTCACAGCTGGCAGCATTGGATGGCAGAAACTGATCGCCCATGGGACCATGGGATGTTACAGAAACTCTGATGGCTTGCAGTGCTGCACAGCATGTGTGACCAGCAAGCAACACACCCAACCAGTGAGACATGGGAAAAAAGAGTCTGCATTGCAGGCTGCACTCCTCGTAGCTACCCTAGCACTTGAAAAATCATGCCATGTTGATCAATGCTAGGTAGTAGCTGCATAATTTTGGGCCATGTTCCTACCCAGCAGCAATAAAAAGGCAGTCCTAAGTGCTGTGCAAAAGCCAATGTGCTCATACAAGGGAGAGGCACCACGCCTGGGCAGCCACATTCCGAATTCACACAGGTATATCATGCAAAACTTGCCCGCTGACAGTGTGCCCATCGCGGCACAGTGCCGGCACTGGGCCTTTGCCCGAGCGGGCAGCGCAGATCGCAAGCAGGGCGGGGGCCGCCCCCAGTGGTGGCGGAGGACCGAACACACCACTGTGCCCTGTGGGGCCTGTCAGCCCCATCGTTCGTTTCCTCATTGTCCACGCTCTCCGTCCAGCCGCGCCTCTCCCACGCCATGCCAACGCAGGCACTCCCATAGCCGCAGTTCCCGTCGCCGTTTCCGTGCAATATACCCGCCCTCGCCCGCACCCCGCACGGGCCATTGCCAGCCAACAGGGCGGCCCGCAAAATGGGCGACAACGCCATCCGCGGAGATTCAATCCGGGGTCCTCGAGACAAGGAAAGGACAAACGCCTTTTGCGGGGGATCGTCCCTCAGTGGTCTTGCCGATCGGCGGCCGTACAACCTCTAGAGGCGCTCGTTCGCCATCCTTGCCTCGAACCGGCGGGTCACTGAATTATCAGACCCATTGGGAACAGCGGGCGCGCGATCTCGCGGTGAACTCACCTGCCCGATAACCTGCTGGGCGTCCGTCCCCGCATGGCGCCATCCTCCGGTGCTGCGCTCGTCGGCGTGCGTCCATGCTGTGCTCCGGGTGCCCGCCGAATCGACCTGCTCCGGAAAGGCCCAACAAACATCACCCACCCACTGCAACAGGCCAAGATACTCTAAACATCGGCGCCAAGGGGGGTGTCTCTGGTCAACCCGGCGGCTGCTCCGTGACTGGGGCGTGCCGCCGTCCAACGGGTTGCGCCTGAGGGGCGATGTGCGGTGCACTTTCCGGTGACGGGATGTGACCCTTCGCGGCACAGCTTCCCCTCCCCTCCCCCCCCTTGGCTTTGGGCGACTGCTGATGCCGGTCGAGGTGGGTGACAGTGATGCGGCTGGCCCATCCTCGCTCGTTTACGCCGGGACGAAAAGTGTGAGGGCTGATTGGGCCGCTCTGTGCCGCGGCTGGCTGTAGATGTGTCGCTGTCGCTTCCCTACAGCGAGCTGCCCGCCCCCTGCACGCCGCGATCGGCACCGGCAAACATGACTGCACAGTTGTGCGATCGGCCTTCGTGATCGCCGGGCGCCCCCGCCCTGCCCGCACGGGCGAAGGTCGAAGTGCTATGATCGGCACAGCCCCATCCGCCGTTCCATCGCCGTTCGCTCCCCACCCATGTGCCCCTCAAGCGCTGTGTCAGCCCATGCGCTTGCCGGCCCACCCACAGCCGCAAAACCCGCTGTCCGTCTTCGCGCATCCAACCCCGCCTTCGCTTAACCCCCGTGCCCACACCACCAGCCCGTTGCCGACCAGCGAACAGGATGCCGCGCACAAAAAGAGCGAAAACGTGAACCGCGGTGAGGCAACGTGGGATCCCCAGGAACGAAAAGAGCAAACGCGTTGCAGGGGGATTGCCGCGCGGCGCCCTCGCCTATCGACCGACGGACATCTGAGGCGCCAGGCCGCCACCCGTGCCTCGAGCCGGCCTGTCACTCCATTCCGGTTCCGCCACGAGCTGGAACCCCTGGGCGCGCCACCCCCCGCGAACTCACCTGCTCCATCGCCCCCCGGGCGTTCGCCCCCGCCTGGAGGCATCCTTCCCGTGCGCTCGTCGGCGTGCGCTCGCGGCGCGTGCCGCTTGCCGGGCGCCGCGTGCTCGGCCTGCTGAGCCGACCTCCTCGGGGCGGCCCCGTCAAACTGAACTCACGCGGATCCAGGACGCCAATATGGCGCCAACATCGGCGCCAGCATCTCGCGAGCGGCTACTCACCAGCAGGGGCGTGCCGCCGCCAGTCTGGAGGGTCCCAGTGTCGCTGCGGGGCAGGCGTCCTGGTGACGGGGCGCGGCCCCTGTCGTCACACGTTCCCCTTCGCCCCACCCGTCGGTTGGTTCTGGAAGATTGCGGTCGGGGATGGCGATTCGGCGCCTCTGGGCGCTGACCGTGTGCCCCCATGGCAGTGGTGGGGCGCCCATGCCGTTGATGATGGGGCCCCTCAGCGCTCGGTTGGGAAGCCATCGTGCCCCGCGATCCGCCGGGCTCAGCTGCCATCATCCGGCGACGCCAATGTACTGCGCCACGGGACTCCGCCCCAAGATCCCGAGGGCAGTTTTGTGGGCGTGGCGTCAATGTGCCGACGAAGGTTTTGGTGTGGGTTTGTTGTGGGGTTATTCAACCCGGAAATCTAGCATGAACAGCCCGGGCGACATCGCATCGCGCCATCAAACCTTGCCCGTGACGACACGCATGGGGCCATGGCTCGGGGTGATAGGCGCACCATGCAAAAGCCACAATGGAACATCAGAGCCTCGGGAATTTGCAAGGCTACGTGTGTCAGCGCTGAGACGTTGGCAACGATCGTGGGCGCGTGGTCCCCTTTGTGCGTCAGGGTATTACCTTTTAGGGCATTGGCATGCGCAGTCAGATCGCTCACCAGTGATGAGCATCGGCGCCAAGAGGCAAAGGGCAGTTTATACAGCCAAGTGTAGACTGGGAAGTCCAGGCTAATGTGCAGGCGCTTAAGACGTCCTCACGTGAGCAAGGCGCTTGCATTGCCTCTGCACAGACAGAACACCATGAGACACTACAGGACAAGGGGGTGTCCGTGCAGTTTCCGAGCGCATCGGAATCGTCTGAGCACGTCCGAGCGCACTATTGGCCATGTCCCAGGCACTAAGAAAAGCGTCTGCAGCGTCCGCGCATTACGCGGAATTGTCCAAGTGGTGAGACAAAAGCGTCTGAGCGACTCCGGAGCGTCCAAGGGTGTGCAATCCGGCAAAAACGCGGACACTTTTTTCGTTCGCGCATCGCACGAACGCATCGGACACTTTCCCCATGCGCTCGGGCACTTTTAACGCAGACACTTCCCATCGTCCACAGGGCGCGCGGACGCCACCCGGGGAGCACGCGGACGGTGTGCAGGTGTGCACAGACGCTGTCCGGAGGGTGCGGGGATCTGGGGCTGGCCTCCTCCACAAGGGTAATGTGATCAGCGGCGCTGATCTTGTCACGCCTTCATCACCCTGGTGCTTTTCTAAGTCACGACGGGTGCGTGGGTTCCTGTGCGTGGCGGCTCTCCTCTCCTGCTTCTGTTGGACGTGGGCTGGTTCCACCCATCGCTCCGTATCGTCGCCCATCCCGGCGGGCCCCTCTTTTGCTGCACTGCCTTCGCAACGCGTATTGGGGCATTTTGGAGGGGGGACAGTGCTACGCACAACATGGCCACCTATCAAAAGTGACACACTGACATGTGTCGTTTGGCGGCCCCTCAGAGCTCTTGCCGTTGTGTGTACGCTGTTCAACCGTCCGAACGCCTCCACGCAGTGCGCGGACGTGTCCAAGCGGCTACTGAAAAGTCTTCCAAGGCCTCGGACGCACTGGACGCGTCCGAGCGTTTCGAACACTCTGAAAGTGTCTGGGAACGCGCGGAGCCGTGTGAGGCCTCGGAAAGCTGTTCAGTAGCTGCTTGGACACGCCCGCGCCCTGCGTGGTCGAACGCGCTTGGAGGCGTCTCAGCCGCTCAGAAACCGCGCGGACGCCTCCCTTTTCCCGTAGTGAGAGCGACAGAGCAAATTGCGAACTGTCTCACAGGTCGGCCATGGGGACTTCAATACTGAATCAATTCTAGGCGGCGCGAACGGCAGCTACGCTAGGCCTCTCCAGTGGTGAGAAGTTTTTAGTCCCATGTGTCGCTGCTGTCTTGCTCGCGCTGGGGAAGATGGGGATCCAGTCAAATGTCCCAGGCTCACAGCATGTTGCTTCAGTCATCCCCATCACGAATTGATGTGCCAGCACTGCTGCTCGACTTTGATAGTTTGTAACACGGTTGCCGAGCATCAACTGTCAAAATTTCCGCAAACAGTGTCCTTGTGCAGTGCGCAAAGGACCATGCCAATCTGTAATGTAATGACGAATGTATGATGTAATGATCGATCAGTTGATAAGTTGCTGGACTTGTGCGCTGTAGGCAAGGCCGCCGTTGGCCGTCTTGTTGCTCGTTCTAAAGGCCGATGCATGTTGACATCTCACGATGCCTGGGCGATACGACGCCACAGACCTATTCTTTGGCGCTTTGAGGGTCCCAGTCCAGCTGCACCGGGTCCCTTGCGACACTCACAGCTTGGTTGACGTAACACCTGTTAAATATGTCGTTAGTGTCTGAGCCGCGTCCACTCAGAAGACGGCCTTACGGCTGACACATGGCGACTGGCTGGGCCACGACAGACAGACAGGAAAGAGAGGGAAGATCCACATCTTGAGCAGGACCAAAAGAGATAAATAGCATGCTGGCAAAACTGTGCGATGTTATTCAGCAAATAGACACATATCCAGCTCGTTTATTGGCTTAACGGGCAAAAGATAAAATAAAAGAAGGATGGACTGCTGCCATACAGAGATGCTACACCTGCACAAGGCCAGTTCAGGCCTCAGGGACCGCGTAAAAAGGGCCCTGTGGCAGCATGTCGGGTATGCCGTATAGCAGCTGCATTGAAAGGCCCAAAATTACGGGGAAACTCTATTTTCTTCGAAGGATAGCAGAAGCAGCTGAGAGGGCGACAGTTAGTGTATACCTCGTGTCTGAGGTTGAGCACCAAGGAAACGCAAGGAAAACGCTGCCAGAGCTTCGGCACAATTCAGCAGGTGTGGCTGCAGCTCAACATAGTCGGAAATGATGAGTCCTTGTACTTCTCTTAACTTTATTATAATTCACCAAGGTCCTCAGACCAGTACCAGAGGCCTGCCATAGCAGCTGGGCACACGTCATGCGCACATGACCATTAAGAGCATGGCCCGGCGTGGCCAGAAGGACCATAAGAAGACAGGTATTGAGACGATTATAGTAATATATGACTGTCAGCTGCATCAAAAATATGACAATATAGGAGAGATGCTCCAGAAATTTCCAGAATTGCGACCGGGACGTTCCATGTTAAGGAAAACGGTAAAAGGCGTGACTTCTAGGTCAAATTTGCTCAATTCGTGGCAGATTTTTTATGCTTCCAAAAGCAGCCGAACGCAGTACGCTAATGGGCGGAAACCTCGTGCACAGAAAAGGGCGAAAAGAGGGGAAGAGGCCGGCAGAATGCTGATTATTTCGCTATGAATTTAACAGCCATGACAATTGTTAACTATAGCGTTAGCATGAATAAGCTTACAGCACGAAAGAAAGTATTCCAGGCTCATTGCACGAAGGATATCTCGCAATGGGCAGCACATGATAAATGGCAGCCGCCAGTAATGGATGACTTATACGCTGTCAATGCCGCTGTCCTGGGCTTGAAGCATGTCACAAAACTGCCCCTTTAAGCACTATTTGTTGGGTTCATTAAACAGGCTGTGGCAACTGGTGCCAAGCAATGAGTCAGAGATGCTGAAGGAATGGGTTTGAAATGTCCTGCAAAAACTGTAGCCGCCAGGGCATTTAACTTTAGATAATTACAGCGATATATGTGGCTGATCACAGGGCCGCAACGTGCGGGGAAGGGCTTGTGTTGTCTGAGATTGTTCTCACGATTACTCTGACTAAAATAGATGTACTGGACACGCCCCTCTATATAGGTGATTTGGGGCTGAACTGGTTGATTCGTAACCTTGAATCCATTGAGAGGGGCCCTGGAATGGATCCAGAACACGTCGCCAGTCTGCGCCGGTCCTCAGTTAGCATGACAGACCAAGGAGACACCTTCGCATTGTCATTGGCTTGTTGATTGACAATGCAAGTGGTCTAACATGCAACTTTCAGTGCCGCTCTATAACGCTCCATGTCCATCTGGCGCCGCTTCAGCCCCCCATGTGTCGGCAGAAATACACCCCCCCCTCGACCTGGTCGCGGTGTGAGGCGTTGCTGAGGGAACAGAGCTCCGGCCGTTGCTGCACTCTCGCGGCAGATAAGACGGCTCACCGTGCGTCGCGCTCATTTGACATGCCATGGCATGGCAAAAGCGCAAAAAGTGCCCAGGTCATACTGGAAAGCGTAGCAAACATCCCTCGTGCACCTGTCAGCATGTCGCCAGGGAGAACGGGCCGTCAGCGACGTTGTCGACGGCCTGGCCGTCATGGCGCGGTGAAAGATAAGTCGGACACAGCGAGCGAGACGGACGCATCTGGGGCTGTCAGGATGACAAGGAGGACTGCATAGGCGTCGGTGGCGGAGGCTGCGAGGAGCCGGCAATTCCGATGGACTATGGACAGGCCATCGTCTCCAGGACCGAAAAGGTTGGGATCTGAGCGCGATGATTGCAACTGAATGTAAGCAACGTATTATTCTACTCTATTAGTGGGCCCAAATCCGAGTGAATAGAGTGATATTGGGGATAAATCTGACTGACGAAGGAATATTCAGGAAATATTATGGGAACTGAGTGATGCCATAGCAGATATAAATGCGGAGGGTGCCTGCCAGTTGATCACAGCACCCAGCCCGAGTCGCTGGACATCCGTACGGTCTTGTAATAAACAGAATGTGGTTAATGGCGGCTTGGTCAACGGAGATTGTATGCCAGAATGCGAAGATCGTTAGGCCATGCGGCTGCTGTGAGTGTGAGAGAATCGTGTTACCTATTGTGCGCATAAACAACTGTGCGACTCTTATCCTATTGCGGAAACCTGTGATGCCCCAAGTGCAGGGCGTGTAGCTTCAAATGAAAAGTTTCGGGGCCCTGAGGACGCAAAAACCGGCTAACTGGAAAGCCTTTGGGGCCCCAGGAAACCAACCCAAACACCAGCGAGGCGCCGTGATTTGCATCGAAATTGGCGAGAGCGCGAACGCGTTGCAAAATCGGCGAGTTTTGGTGCGCTGGTGACAAACCTCCAAAGGTTTTTGTCAAAGTGACTGCAGCACGGTCCCATGTGTTGAAGTGAGAAGACCTGCAGTAGTTTCAACATTGTTGGTGAATGGAAGTGTGATTGCGAGCTGATTACACTATAAGGAAACACTTTCTTTGTGATGCCAACTGCAATGCCATTTTGACATATAGTAGTGTCATGACAGTCATTGCGATGGCACAAAAGTGGGTGCGATACCAGTAAATAGTGTCAAATGGCATCACAGCTGGCATCGCAAGAATATGTCTACTGGTGTTATCAGTATTGACAATTCAGAACTGGATACTGTAGCAGCCGTCGTCGTGCAGCCAGCTTGACCGAGGTCAAACCGACTCTACAAATAGTGTTATAATGTCCCATTACGGACAAACAAAGCAGACTTGTTGTCTTTCACCCAAACTGAACGACATTCAGCTGAACAGTGGCATGATCCAAGTCAATGAAGAAAGCGAGCATATTGGCTATAAGTAACCCCCCCCCCCCCCTTCAAAGGATTAGACTTGATTGTCAACCTAAGCCAGTCAAGAACAGTCCTAGATTCTACACGAATTTTACATGATTGCACACAATTGTGCACTGCGTGAATGGGCGATTTTTTTACCCGTGATTTAATCAAGCCTGCATACGTTCAAAATTGACCTAGTTGAATCGACTCCAAATTTCCAGTTGCAAATCTTGGTGCACGATAAACGTGGAGCATGTTTTCTGAAGCCATAAATTATCACTGCAATTCCGTTCGGTACGGAGAAAACCTTCACTATGGAAAGTGTCCATACGTTGCAGGAACACAGAGAAATGATGCCTGGGGACGGGAATCACTGTTGTGTGGTGGTGCCAACATTTGGAACTTGCGCTATCCCAGTAATCGGTTTCGGCAACCACGAGATCGGCTGGAGCGCATCTACATCTATCAATAGACGGTGCCACGCCGCTTGGGACTGTACGCCCATGTTGCATCGAGATGCCGCTCCAGTGCTAAGCAGACCCTTGCGAAGCATAGTGCCGCATATAGTTGCACAGCAAATCGAGTGCGCAGCTTAAGAGCGCTGGCCCGTGGCTCCGTTGGGCGGACGGTAAAATAAATGGCCACGTATGGCTCCAATTCCCTTGCACGCTGTGGTGCTCACCAGTTGCTCCTCCACAATCTTGGCGTTCGCTTGTTCTCAGCAATGACGTTGATCGGTGGCGGTGATGCGACAGGGCAACGTGAGCCTCAGCACTAACTTCGTGATGGTGGGCGAGTGAGAAGCAAGCGACAAAGTGGCAATGGCACTCCCCTACCAAGAGCCTTGGCAGTGGCGGCCTGCCTTATTTATTCAGGTGTTAAACTTCCTTCGTTTCTCCCTGGTTTTATTGTAGCGAACCGCCATGCCCACAGCAATCGTACCCTAACTGCTGAACGATGCGCATTGCAACAATCATTATTGCAAGCAAAAGTGTGCAAATCGCCCAATTTCTGTTGGTACAGGACCCAGCAGTTGCAATTTGGCACTTGACTTTGGCCTCTGGCCTTTCGCGGACTTCCAAAGAAGGTGATGTCCGATTTTCATAGGAGACTCAAACGCGACTGCTGTCAACGTGCAGCAAATGGATTCCACGTGCCAATAGTCAAGGGCATTTCTGCAACAATGTTACCATTGTTGGCATCGTTGCCTTCATTCTGTGTGCGAGCACAGGGATTAAGCCATGTGCCTGCCTTGCGCCCTGGATCAAATACATTATCTACTGAGAGAATGTGTGAATGCGAACATATACCGGTGCAGCAAATGAAAGATATGCAATATGGATGCTTGGACTGGATAGTAATGGTAGAAATACAAGCGAACTTCCCCCCCCCCCCCCCCCCGGTTTGGGGAGTCGTCGGGTCTCCCAAATTGAGATTGTTCTTGGTGCTCCTTGGCACCGAGCATCATCAGCTCGAACGCCACATACCAAGCTGCTCCAGGAGCCCCGCTTCGTCATTTCCCGTCAGAGCAGCCACTTTACGGACAACACCCTTTCACTCCGACGACCTCCTTAAGCCCCGGCCTCCCGCCTCCCGCAAACGCAGAACGACACTGCCTGCGACCTGCTCATTCGCCATTGCGCGGCCCCTGCGCCACCTTCTCAGCCTTCGCATGGATTCTGGCACAATGCTTCGAACTACGACGTCACCAGCGGGGCCTGGGGGTGCCGAGCCGTTGTCATCCCCCCATCTGCCCCTGCCGGTCCATGCACCTCTCTCCTCCCTGCGCTGCACCAGCTCTTCCTCTCAGCGACCCGACGGCCGTGGCGGAGCCCAGCACGTCCTGCCGACATGAACACAGACACAGAAATCACCAAGCAAACGTCCTTGGATGTGCACGTGCCCCCTACAAGGGGCGAGAAATATGGCCCACGAGGTGCAAGGGCACCGTTTTGCCCCGCCAAGGCAATTTTAGAAGAATGATTGAAACCACTGAACAGGGCGGGCTGCACGCGGAAAGAGAACCAGTGAAACGCGATCGCCCGTACGACTGAGCGCGGAAACCGAGGCAATGCAATCGCCTGGGCGACTGAACGCGGCGGGCGCTAGAGCAACACAAACGCCTTGGGCGGGGATCCTCGTGTGGCGCATTCGCCGACGGGCCAACGGGACCCCCGAGTCGCTGGGCCGCCACTCGTGCCGCAAACCGCCAGGCCGCTTCGAGCTCGGGTCCACGGCGAACTGGGGGGCCTCCAACCGGGACCACGGAGCTTCAAACTGCAAACCGAGGACTTCAGACACCCGCCCAAATGCAGTCGTGCGTTCCTCACCCACATCTCACCCGCCCGATTGCTCGCCGAACGCCTGTGCCCCTGTGGGGCCGCTCAGTCCCCCTTGCGTCCATCCCTCCTCTGGCCCAATGGGTCGCACGGGCACCACCGCCGGCAGCGCGCCCCCATTCTGCTCGCGAGTGCCGAGTCCCGCTCCAGGTTGATGTCATTCGTTCTGGACGGCTCCCGCGGTGGCGACGGTTTAATCGCCCAATCTCCCGGTGAAGATCCCGCACTTGGTAGTAATTGTTGCGCCCTAAAGCCCTAACAAAAATCCCTACAAAAGTGCTCAAAAGATAAAGCGAGCAGTCACATGTTAGCCCCCGACAATGGCACCGGTGGGGTAAATGACGCGACGGCTTCCGGCGGTCCGTGCCGCTCGGAGTGAAGCCACCCATTATGGCAACCAGTGGCGGGTGGGCAACCAGGCGGTGACGTAGCATCGCTCGGTGAGCTCTATCGGCCGGGAGCGGTTGCACGTGCACCACCACCGTTTGCTTGAGGCGCTGTGCACAATGTGAGGTTCCCTACTCGTGCGAGTAGGGAACCGAGCTGTCCCGGCGGGACACGTGAGGCTCGTCCCTGACCATCACAAACCCATCATTCAGCTATGTCAGCCATGGCAATGCCCTATTCCCTACATACAGGCGACACTGCCACTGCCCTGTGAGCAGTCTGTTCACGCGCCCAGGAAGCACAGCGCCATGCGGCGCTGGGCCCAGCGACCCTGGAGCCTGCCGTTGCTTTCCGCGTTCGTGTCCCCATGGTGCGCAACGAACCTAACACCTTGAGACCTGCTGCCCATCGGCGAGGCCAGTGATGGAAGGGCGCTGACGGTGCAGCATTTCGAAAATTCAGCTGATGGCCGACCGGAGGGAGCCCGATAGAGGTCAGGCCTTGGTGGGTAGAGCGCGGGGGCGTTGCCAAATGCAGCCTCCCCGTACGGAATGCTTTCTTGGTGGGGTTGTGCAGAACTGCCGGAACACAAATCCCCAATTCTTTTGTGGGCATGCGGAGATCTCAGTGTCTAGTTTAGCCCACGTGGCAAGCAAGCGCTTCAAAAGCCGAAGCCGCGAATCTCCAGTTCTCGCCTTGCTTGAATTTCGTTGCAAACCTGATCGCCCTGAACCGATCTCCCCGCAATTTTCCGTCCATCGCCGTTCCGTTCGTCCTCGGCACCCATGACTGAGAGCATGAGGCTTTGGCTCTACTGCAAAATCTGAATCCGTCCGTTTGCCCCTCATTGCCGCCCTACGCGTATGAGCTTCTGCGTTCTCTTGGCGTGCTTGCCTGGCTCGCCTACCGTGGGCGGCAGTCCGCCAGGAACTCATCGCCAGCTCTGGCGCCCCAGCGTCTCAAGTAATCCCAGCAGCCCAGGCACCCATAGGCAGTGGGGACCCTGTACGCGGCGCTTGCGGGGCTGGCCACTACCCCGGACGCCCACAGCCCCATGTCCCGCCTCCTGTGCCAGGGCACGGGGGACGGCCACCTGTGACTCAACACAGGGGCAGGAATCAGGGATTCCTGCCGCATGTGACTCAGCACAGGGAGCAGGAATCTGGGATTCCTGCCACATGTGACTCAGCACAGGGGGGCAGGAATCAGGGATTCCTGGCCCCGGGCCATGGCAGGGTGGGCGGGACACGGCTGAGTCCCCCACATGTGATGTACTGCGCTAATGTACTAGCCCAAAATTTGCCGCCGGGACAGGATATGTTCGCTACTAATCTGCACCGGCAAGGCGGTCACCCCCGAGCAGTCTGGTGCCCATTGTGCAAAACGCTGCTCGTACACCCTCATTCAGGCGCTAAAGTACTGCACCTGCAACGTGGACAAACGGCGACGGGTTGCTCGATTCAGACATCGAAATGCGATTGTAGTCGACGTGGTGCAGTCACGTGCACTCACCGTGCGAACCCTCGTGAGGGAACCCGCGGCGCCTGCCACGCCTCCCCCCGCTCCCCCGCGGCACACACCCTCCCTGAACACGACGACACGGCATGGCGATCTGCGCCCCGTCGCGACCGCCGGGCGGCGCTCCCCCAATGCACCCCACACCCTTCAAATTACCAACACCGCCACTGATGGCGGTGCTGCCCCCACCCCAACCACCATGCTTGCTGTTCGCGAGGCCCGCACAAGCAGAACTGCCCGTGCGGCATCCCGAGTCCGCGGTGCTGTGCTGTTTTTGACCCCCCGCCTTTTTTTCGGCTCTGTTCTTTTCTTTCCTCCCGCCCAGGCGGCACTCTTCCACTCAAGACGCGCCGACGCCCGCCCGACCGACGCCAGCCGCGAGACCCGATGCCACTGACCCGATGCAACACAATCCTCACTTGCGCCCACCGCACCCACGGTCCAAGGCGAGCAACGGGCGCCGCACAAATTCGCGAAAGTGCGATCCACAAGAAACCAAATATGCGATCCACGCCGAACAAGTGCGGCGGTCCCAAGAACTGACCAGGTGCCTATTGCTGGGATCGCCGACCGGCGCCTCTGCCGATCGGCCAGCGGACTCCCCGATGCGCCGGGCGCCCATTCCTGCCACTGGCTGCCCGGTCACTTCAAACCCTAATCCGCGGGGAACCGGGAATCTCAGAGGCGCCAAACGTGAATGGCGCCCGCGCCGATCACGCCCGCCCATTTGATCGTCGAGCGCCTGCGCACGCAAGCGGGGCGCCCGACGGTGTGCGCCAGCCCCTTTGGGGTGTGCCCTTGGCCTGGCCCGCGCCCCGCCACCCTCTTCCCCCCCGCGCGGTCTGGATCCATCAAACTGCACTCACGCGACTCTCCCAGGGCGAAACTCCGACCCCAGCGGCCCTTGGTGCCCATCACCGGCCCGCCGGAAGTTACTCAGCGGCTCACGGCGTGCCGCCGCCAGACGGTGGGAGCGGACAGGCCTTATTATACTCCCTCGTTGTCGTTATTCCCTGGTTACGTGACAGTGTATGGTGGGCCCGGCAGCGACCGGGTGTGACCACTTCCCTACGCGCCCACCGCCGTCTGGGGTACCGGAGGAATCTTGGGGGGGCTTTGCCGGTGGGGATGATGAAGCCGTGGCCGTGACGTCAGCAGGGCCAGGTGGATTCTTTGGGGTGGTGTGGATCGGGGGTGGTGGCGCGGCGGCGGCGGAGCCCGTCGGCTGTGAGGTCATGCCGAAAGGTTGGAGGGTAAGGGCCAATTGGCAAATTAGCATTAGTGCCAAGTAACATCATTTTACACTCACGTTGGTGGCAATTGACATCGTTTTTTGCCTATTGACATTGATGTCTGTCAATGTCAGTTTTCCGCCAACTCATACTCGTGTCAATTTTACCAGGAACAGTCCTGCCAAAATATCATAAGCTGTCAGAGGCGCAAAAAGTGTTGCCACGGCAATTGGTGATGGGGCCAGCTGAGCGATGCGGTGTCAACTTTGGCCTCTTGGCCGGTGCCTGCATTCCTGAGCGCGGGCGAGGCGACAGTAGCGCACGTAGCAACAGACCGACCTACTCTTATTGGAGAAGACGAGCGTGATGGCCATTCGTGTCGCTGGCCAACCGGGCTTGGACGGCCGACCCACGGTGCGGATCGGTGATTCCCTCGGTCGTTCTTGGGGTGTACTCTTTTCGAAACAAGGGAATCACCGCGACCATGCACGTGAACCCTTCGCACTGGCGCGCGCCCCCTTCCCGCCTACTCATGGTTGTCTTCATCGTGAGCTGCACAGCTCGGTTCTCATGCATTTTGGGCTGCACATACTGGCGCCGCCGGCGGCGCCTGTAATTCAAGGTTGTGCCGGCGTAAATCCCTTAAACAGGTATTTGCCTTTCTATTTACGGCTATTTATGCCTAACAATGGCTTGCGTACCGAGGCTTGTCTCATCTCTTCTACGTTGCGTACCTCACCAATCGCACGTTGTGTCAGCGATCTGGTAACTTGATTAATTCTTTCATAGAATACGGCATCAATTTGGCCTGTTATCCAATGAGCCACATTGCCACACCATTTCACCATAATTTCGCTAGTTTGCAGCTATTTGTCGATTCCAACTTATGGAAAATACACGAATGTTGGTGATGCGTTGATAATGTGTGGATCAAGTGAGTCTAGCTGTCACGCAACATGGATAAAATTTGGACGAAATTTTGTGAGCTACTGATAAAGTTCTAAATGAAATCAGGAGCTAAACAAGCCAGTTAAGCCGCTGCAATTCTGGCCGATGCCCCCCCCCCCGATCTGCAGATTGTAAAATACGTCATACAATTACCATCTTTTGATTTGTCTTCGCACTTGCACGCAAAATGTCGGAGGTCCCAGTATTTGTAGCTAACCTGCTGGTGGATTACCAGTCGCTTCATTGGGGGCAAGCTTAAGTTTCCCAATTATTCGGCATAGACAATTGGCAAGGGAAAGGAGGGAGCACATGTGGTAAAAGCGAACGGTGGCTTGAATTCGGTCTGTTGACGGAGGTGTAAATTATCGGCGAGACAAGTGAAGCGCAATGTACTGGGCCAAGTCGCTGCTTTGCACTTTGTACGTGTACTGCGGCAAAGCCAGGCACAAGGCATAAGGCATTCCTCTGGCTGATAAAGCACTGAAAGGATCGAGGGAACATAAAGTATTGGGGCGAGGCACTGATGTACAATATACTAAAACGATAAAGTAGTATTCAACGGAGGCTCAGAGGAGGCCTGCAAATGAACATTAACGAATACCAATTTTCTATTCGCTGTCTGCATTCAATACATGTCCATTTCGGTTTGGTGCACCCATGTCATAAAATGCATGGTTCCAAGCCTCCCTTGGCTGTTTGGTATAAAGATGCCTTTCATTCAATTGCCATGGCCTGCCTCTGGAACGTCGTTGGCCAAAGGGGCGTGTAGCTCCAGGTACCCCTGCTATGCCCAGTGATTGAGATGTTTCTATTTGTTTCTCAACAAAATCCAAACTGCGTGTTTAAACTGGAGGAAAGCATGCACCTGGTACTCACATTATCAGGTAGAAGGTGATTGTGCATGCTTTGAATACCCAGAACGTCATCATTTATGAGATGGCTCTTATCATCCCAAACCTGGTTATCAACCAAGCTGTCTGCTGTAGTAAGCTCAAGCAATGGATGCGGCCCTCTCCAAGGCTTCGTCACTCAAGTACACAATTATTACACCATCGCTGCGCTAGCAAAAACTTACTTGCGACTCAGGTGTCTTACAGAAAGGATCGCAATACAGAGTATGCTCGGTACGAGACTCTGCAAAACCAGGCTGGGTGTTGTCCCAGCAGTGGAGGAGAGGACAAGGGCACGATTTACAGCAATGGGAAATTGAAGGAATGTTCACACAGCACGAATTATGCAATAGGTTGTATTGGGAAGCAATGAACAGACATGAAGCATTGTGCATTTCTTTAAATACAACAATGTCATGTTAAACAGCGCAACATCGTGTTATCAGTGTGGAAAATTTTGGAGAGCGATGTTGGGGAAGAAGCGGATAAAGCACACTTTGGCTACTGATCATAGATTGCTGTGCATGAAGCTGAAAAAAAAAGTTGCATGATAGCAAAAGGCTTCAATGCAGAAGAGGCGCTTTTGGGATATTTGAAGGCTGACTCCATGAGTGACGCTATTAGGTTGTATTAGCTGGGGTATTTGCAGAACTTGCATGGAAAACGCTTAGGTTTAGTATTATGTCTTACAGTTCCTTGAACATAGTCTTCTGCAACGTCGAACCTGATCAT
Organism: Ostreobium quekettii; assembly: GCA_905146915.1. Taxonomy (NCBI): domain Eukaryota; kingdom Viridiplantae; phylum Chlorophyta; class Ulvophyceae; order Bryopsidales; family Ostreobiaceae; genus Ostreobium; species Ostreobium quekettii. The sequence goes on along the minus strand of CAJHUC010000589.1, from coordinate 59,986 downwards.
TTCTTTACCTCAGTTTCCATCTATTGTGGGATGTCCTTCACTTGCATTTAGAGCTTGAATGAATCCACAAATAGACACGTGGTTATCGTATGCGTTATGGTTTGCCCAGCCATCTCTGAAAATTTTGCAAATGCTACACGTGGTCCACAAATAATGCGCAAGGTAACACTTCGTTCCACACCCGCTGTCGAATATGACTTTGGCACACTATTTTCAATAATATATATTCCAGATTTCAACAAGATCGCAAACAAAATTGCTATCTAAAATTGGGTTTGTACGGCCCTACAATCAAGTCGACCCATTAGTTGTTGAGCATTTAGTAGCGCTCCACACCAGGGCCCCTCGAGCCACAAAAACACGAAGTTTCAATATGGCCGCAAGACTGACCGTTTTGCTGTTCTTCCGAAGCAAACTTCATGAGGGCCCCATCCCGCCACCCGCGAGGGCCAACCTTGGCTTCCGCGGATGGCTGGAATAGGCGCCGCGAGGCGCCAATCTTTCACCCTTTCTATCGCTCTCCACCGCCACGCCAAGCCTTGGGGTGCTCCTGGCGCCTTTTCCTCTTGCGTGGCCGCAACAGTGCTCTGCGCGGCCGCAACTGTACGCTGCGGTACACACGCACCCAATTAACGGTCTGTACGGAAAATTCTCGCTTTTTAACGGATCATGCAGCAAAAAAACGTAATTTGATTAACGGACGGCCCGGGCGGTAGCAGATGGCCAGCGCCGAGCTCTCTCTCGTTTGAAATTCAAACGCGCCTCATCCAATATGATCCTGACCCTCAGAAAATTTGGTTAAGATCTCAGGCATTTCATAGAGGATCCCACTAACTTCAACGCATGCAATGCGTTCTGCGGTGTCCATTCCCGATGCACAAACTTGATTTTAGGGAATCAATGACGTCATTGCCTTTTGAATACTCTTCGCACACACATATGGCGGCGCTTTCTTTTGCCATGCGCAAGGCCAGCATCGCACCATAAACGCTAGCGACGCGTTGGACGCGATGCCAAATGCTCCATTCTGCAGCCGGCAGGGAAGTTATCCGTTACCAATAACAATGGTGAGAAATCCATGGGCCAGGTCTTGGGACAGCTATGAGGCTGAAAAGCCAATTTGGAATACCGACAGCGATCACTGTGCCGGATCTAAAATGGCGCACACGGGTTGCGGGAGACTATTGAAATCATTGCTGTCAAGCAAAAAAGGGCTCCTATCAACTTCCTGTTCCACATGTGCTACAGAAGCTTATCTTTTTTTTCAATTTGCACGAATAAAGGCCAAAAGTACGAACCGGAGATTTTACTAGAAGCAATAGCTGTATTAAGGAACACCTATAAGTGATTCAAACGTATCAAACAGCGCCTCAGTTAGTCGACGTCACCAAAGAAGACGAAGAGATGATGAGGTGCCCTATGCAGCCTGGTCGTGATGTGCTTTGACGTGAATTCGATAAAATAAAGGCCAGCCGAATATCCCCAGTGCATGCGGTTGAGAATCCATTGATTTGGAAATCGTGTTGACTGAGAATTCGTGCGTGGTTAAGCGGTGTGATGGCTGTTATTGGTACTTTCATTCATTATTGGTAACTGTTGTTAAAAGTGGTGGTATGTGACATCAGGAGGCTTTTAGACGCCGAGGGTTGTGCAGAAGTAGACTGAATGGGGAGTAACTTTAGATACCTTGCTGCATGATGATGTCCCAAAATTTATTTGAAGACGCTGTGTGCTGCAACTTTGGCAGCCTAACGACCTTGTGGTCTACTGAAAGGGGATTGATCGAGTGCGCCGACGATAGCTGAAAGACGCCATTTTAGATGCCAGCTGAGATCTCTTTTCACACTAAAAGCCGCCACCAGAGAGAATGCGACGGAGTTGCGATGGAGTATTGAATGGCGTCGCAGTGGGCGTCGCCAAAACGTCGTTTTCTACTGGTGCCGACAAGCACTGTGATACCAGGTTACTGCTTTGAGCTCATGCTGAGACGCCGCGCACTGGCCATCTCAACGACCGCGCGTTGCGGTGAAATGAGCAAGGCCGCTCTTGCATTTCACATTGCGGCGTTGTCCTGAGGCGTAGAGCGGGGTTTTAACCAAGAGAGCGTGCTGTTACCTGTATGCACGACTTTGCCCTACTTTATGGAGATCCCTGATGAGTTTGCGCACCTTTAGAAACGCACGTGGCTTGCAAAGTAGACGCCATAATCGCAGTGAGCACTTCCAGCGCGGAGTTGAGCACAGGAAATAAGAGCTCGCCAAGGTAAAGTATCTGCCCATTGGTGGGTGATCCGAACTACCGCTGAACCGTTGAACCAAAAGAATTCAAGACGCGTCGCAGTCCCAAAACAACTGGTTGGGGAGGAAGAATTCGCCTTGAACATCAATGCTTGGGGCGATGAAGACGTTTTGGAAGCATTACGCAGCATTTAGGAGTCCCAATACTTCCAGACGAACATTTGAAACATACAGGAAGGGAGGAGGATTCCAAGGAAATTGAGGAATGGTATCGCATCCGTCTGATCGATAGAAGTTCTTTGAGAACGCGATTGAGGAAGTATGTCTCGCTTCCCAAACCCCCGACATCATTTGAAGATACTACTTCTTGTCCAGATCGGTTGTCAATTTCTTATAGGATAGTGGACAAGGTACAGTGAATTGTAGGGCCCTTGACGTACAGTGCTATGCTCAAATGCCAGCACTGCTCTCGAGCTAACCCCTGGAAGACAGAAAGTGCATGTAACACGGGATCCTGATATAAATTGGAGGGCTGCACATACTGATTCACTGGATAATAGGCTTCCATTGCCACGGTCACTGAAGTGCATTGCAGTGTACTGCTCAATGCAGGTTTTGCATTGGATGTGGGATTTCCTTAGGGTGTTGATGCTTCAACATTTCGATTTGGCATCTGTTTCATCGCTGGATCTGTGACAGTGATTTATCAGATACAATTGTAGTAGCATTTGTCCAGACACATTTTCAGAGTCCACACCGTGGGTATCACGACCAAGGGTCAGACCATGGCGAAAAAGAGCAAACCCAATTACCAGGCGGTATCCAGGTAGCAATGTGATTAGGGGTGTCATCAAGGCAATTGCGGAGAGCACTCCGAAGCCGCAGCGCACCGGGCGCTGCGATCCCTGGCCGCGCATCGCCCGGACGTCAGCGATAATAAAATCCAGATGGATACCTCAAAAACTGAGACTACTTGCTTCTCTGAAATGGCACGTGTACATGTGCACTGCTCGAGATACATCCTCAGTGCAGATGCAACTAAAGAAACTGGTCCATAACTGTGGTGAATTGGCAGTGGCCTAAGCACGGGCTCTGTGCATCATGGCTCACAATCGAAGAAATGCGGACATGGTGATGTTTATTGCTTCTCTTTGTTATGCACGAAAAGGCCATTATGGATGTTTACCCATTGGCGCGCACCAGCAGGCTGTATGCGCTGTTTTTCTTGCTGCGAACCGTTACCATTATTAAAGGGAGCAAAGGCTTTTATTGAATTGTCAAATCCCATACCAAGTGCTTTGCTCCAGGGCGAGTGAAATCGTCATTTGGTGCTGCGCCTTCCTCATGTATTTTATGTCGTTTCTGGATAGCTTCTGGCTGTTTAGTGCTTCTTTACAGATATGGCGATTTCACGTCAAATCTTGTGGCTACAGAACGTCATCTGCCCAGTGTGCTGGCTCCACTTGGTCTACATGCTAACTCGATTGTGGTGCTACCTGTCATAGCCTGTCGATTCGAATTCGAACTGCAGTTGCGACAGAGGAGGTAGATCCCAATCGTCACGTCCATTTCATCAGTGTTCTGCATGTTGAAAACACGGAAGTGACCCAAACCCGTAAATTTTGTGCACCTCATGAACACGTGTTATTGGCCCTTTTCCTCCTACTTTTACATGCCACATTGAATTCGCCTATCGAAGGCGCATCCTCGCCATCGACCTCAGCTCGATCGTGCGAGCGTTCGCAAGGACCACTCATGGAATGGTCGCCGCACAAGCCCCCACCCACTCCCCAATAACTTGGACTACTCACCTCGCCTGCCACTTTCCCCTCCCCGCCCCCTCCCCACTGTCTCGTCAAACCGCCAAGAGCTGTCAACCACAATACGCTCTCTTGCAGGGATCCATCATGGGTGGATCACCTTGCCATTCCACCCCAACCCACCCACACAAGGTGGCACCCATGGCGCTGCAAAGCGGAACGGGGCCCGCCGCTTCCTTATTCAGGAATTGGGAACGCACCATTGCGCACCCCGTGCTTTGGGGACTTTTAAAGCATCTGCGGCCCCCCCCCCCCCCACTCACTACATCCAACACACCTGTGTCTGTTCTCCTGCTCCCCCCTTCCCTCCATGTCTCCGCCGCTCTGCGGCTTCCCAACTAGCCACCGCGAGCGCACCAAGCCAACCCCATCTAACGAGGCATGTGTGCTTGCTCACGCACACTACGCGGCTGATGCCACGCGCGTAATGGAAAGCCTTTGCGCCTACAGCCACCAAATCAAGCCGCATGCTGATTCGCAATTGACGGACGGTGCATCGATGAAGCCAGCTAATCGAGCTGCATGGGAGTTTAGCAATTTGCGATTGATGGGGGAGGCGTTAGTGAAGCGGTGGCTGGAAAAGGCGCACGGGGAAAAACAGGCCAGATGACACAGTGTTGGCACGGTCTACACAAAATAAAACTGTGTACTTTCGGCAAATGTGGTCCTAAACAACGCAGTTAGTACACGCATTGACACAGTTTTGACCGTGTGCCCTCAAACAATTGTGTGGATTACTTGGTTTCCTAGTATACACGGTTAAAACTGTGTCAATGTGTGCACAAACCGTGTAGTTTTGAGGCCACATTTGCCGAAAGTACATCGTTGGATTTATAGCAGACCATGTCAGGACTGTGTCATCTGGCCTGTTTTTTCCTAGTGGCGGTTACGGATTGCTTGAAGGTCATGGGGGAGTGGTGGGCAAACGAGCGAGCGAGCCTTGCTGATATGGGTGCTGACGCTATGGCGGTAATTGCGGCTGTCGGGTGGCCTCCTCGGAAATGGCATCGGAGTGGAGAATTTGGACATGGGGGCCTCTGGCTCACACTGGGAGAAAACGACATGCTGGCGATGCCAGCTACGATGCCATTTTGACACAAAATGATGCCGTCACAGTGATTGCGATGGCATAAAAGGGGCTGCGATGGCATCAATTTGTGTCAAATGGCGTCGCAATTGGCACCACAAACAGGCTGTTTTCTACTGGTGTCAGCGCTGACGGCCCTGTGCAATTGGTCCCAAGTCGAAGTGGTCATTGGCGACCAATTGCATCGGACGGGAAAATGGGGACTCCCAGTCTCCCGTCCGTTGCCATTTGCTACTCATGACTTACGAGCAAAACGTTTTTTGGCTCAGCGCCTATAAAGTTCTCCGCAAACTGACCCAGCCATGGTCGCGAATGGCACGGGAGAAGGATATTATAAATAAGGTGGCCTTGGGTCAGCCCCTACAGGATCCAACGGATTGGCGAAATCCGTGGGTGCCGATGCAATGTGCGACAACATTGAAGCAACGGCCGTGAATCTGTCGGACGTTTTATGGGCGTCTGTTGGAACGGCGGAGACACCACGACATCTGGAGAAACAGTGGAAGTTGTTGCAATATTCGCTGATACGGTATCTGCCATTTTGGGCAGCGTACAATCGTGTAAAGCTGCGTGATAAGCGTACAAAACTTGTGTACTGTGGAACACAATTTCGCACGGCTGCTGCTGGTGCACGGTTGAGATCACGGAAAACCGTGTTCTTGATCGCGTTTTCCACGATGGCCAGATGCACCTTTTCCGTGTACCTACAAAAAATACACGATTTCAGCAATCATGTACTTTGCGACCAGTACACGACTTTTATACGCATAGCATGGTACGCAATTTCCAGGACCGTGTACTCTAAAGTACACAAATTTTGGCCGATGCTTTCCTGGTGATTGTAGCAGCTTTGGCATTGATGCATTGCCGAGCAGTGCTTCAGCACGCCAATACTGAGAAGAGCTGATGTTTGTGCGAAAGCTGCATCGGTGCTAATAAACTGGGCCTGCCACACCATTTTCCACCTTCGCATCGACGATGCTCTACACACGACGTTGTATTTATGTCTAATGTTTCGCAGATGTTACGGCCACCTAGCTACCGCGAACGCTGGAACATGTCCGGCAACAAATCGACCCACCAGCCCACCCACCCTCTGCGCTTTATCCGACACATGCCCCGGCCTGGCACTTATGGCGTAAGCGCAGCTTGTATTTGCGTAATTTTTGCAAGTTTTTTCCCGAGGAATACCTGAACATGGCCTGTCTTTACGCCATGAATAACAAGCCTACCCACCGCAACGCCCCTTTTCGCGCCCCAATGTTCCCTGTATAGGAACGTATATGCCGGCAGCATTCGGCGCCGATCTTTCACCACCCATTCTCCTCCACCCTACTGTAGTCGCCGCAGCGGTTGTCTGCCGATTGCTTCTTCGCGGCCCGATCGCCAGCCCTGGCGCACCTTGGGAATCAGGGATGATTGATTTTCATGTCTTTTACTTGCAATGCAACCAATGTATTCGATACAAATTTTCAGGCCTCCGAAAGAACTGGCGGCACAAGCACAACTAAAACCAGAATGGGAGAAATCGCTGCTGGTCCTTCATCTGCTGAAACGGCAGCAAACCTTGTGCAAAGGCGTCTGGAAATGGGTGCTCCATCTTGCGAGCCAAAGGCAAGATCCGCACATGTTGGTTTTGTGCTGTAGCTTGATCTTTATGACTTGTTTTATACGAATGCATTGGAAGCGTACATTTCAATTCGACTGCGTGGGCAACAGCTAACTAATGTTGTTTTCGAGTTACCAATGCCAACTTCTTGGCCGAGCAAAACTAGTGATATGCTGCTTAGCTCTGTAAAAAATGGGCAAATTGGACGCATATGAACTGCAAATACGTAATCATAAGTCTATAATATGTCGCAAGTTGTGCCAGTGCAAACGTACTTGCGTTGTCGCTTTGTGCCATAACAAGAGAAATATTTGAACTGGTACCCATTCGTATCCCTGTTATTTCTTCAGGCCTGTGAAATTGTGGATTGCGAAGATAGCGCCAACCATGTGAGGGGCGGAGCAGCTATTGCCTCGACGTCGTCCAGTGTCGGAAAGAGCCCTGAGCCAAGGGAATCGAGAAGGGAATATATGACTAACGAAGCCGAGGCAAGATACTTAAACTTGATTTCGTACGAGAATCAAAATTGCTTATGCTGCTTTAGTTTTGGGCAAAATCATGGTTTTTGCTTCAATCGGTATACAATAAATTTCATTTCTAATATTTTCATTTGTCAGAATGGAATGAAGCCGCCTGATGCAGCACGAACACGAGCCAAGAGTCAAACGGAATGTCAGGCGTTGGAATGAACCATTTCTAGAAAGCCCGTGACCACAATTCACTTCAATATTATGGTGATTCAGCACATTTTGCATGTTTCCAGTCGAGACTTTTCGACACTTGCCGCTAAGTCGCGCTATTCCATACACATTATCATCTCCATATATATGTATTATATTGATTCATATATATTTATATTATATAATGTATTGCCACAACTGTGGCTAGCTCACAGCTTCAGAATTGCCACGTCCACGTCCATCCCCTGGGGCATGGGGCCTCCATATGCTGGGTCTGGTCCTGCCACGTGTGTACACTTGCAAGGCCCCGTTGGAACTTGGCATCTCCATCGACTGCCAGCAGGCACATATGCCATCACCAGAATCGTTAATCATTTTCACAGCATTAAAATTGCGTTGACATAGTGGCGTATAATCAGGCAACTTTCAGCGCCTGCCGGCGCTTGGAATACATAAATATGTTGCATACAATCACCAATCTTGCGCCAAGTCGCAGAAAAATGGTAAGTGCGGCGCCATTTGGAGCGCGCTAAACACAGCGTCCACCTTGCCCTCGGAAAGGGCAACGACATCGCTGAAACAAGATCATCCTCTACCCATTCTAGTGCATGTGGTCGCCGCTCCATTGTCTCCCTGATGCGCTTGAGCGTGGGCGGCGCATGGATCCCCATGAGCATCCTGAAATTTTGGAGCAGCTGCTTGTTGTGAAGCTTGCCTCGGCTCCGTCCATAGTTGCTTCACACCCACTCGCATATGCCAACCGCCGTGGACAGTGTCAGCGGCTTCGTTGCCATGTGTGTTAGTGTGGGTACAAGTCGAAGTAGAAGCCAGGTCTGTCGAATTCTATGGCAGTGAGGGCGGCAATAGATTGACGAGAATAGAGACAGCTCGAGCTGCAGAATCACAAGGCGCATTAATGCGAGTAAAGCCACGCACTTGTGCATACTTGAACGCACATTTCAAACTCTTGTAAGTGCGTGTACGTATGTGCGTAAATGCGAGTAACTAACAAGCCCGCTAACCACACACCTCTGTCAGGAATCACAACGCGCAATACCTTAGCTACTGCCGCTCACCTCCACCTCAACCCAGCGCTGACTACTGACCCAAATAACCTATTATCATACCCCTTTATCCTAGAATCGAGCCAAAAATCCGACATGCCGTAAACCAGTACAGCCGACAATCAATCCCGAGATTAGGGCGTTTCAAAGCAATAGGAACACGAAGAACTCGCAAAAAAAGCGAATGATTTTAATATTGAATCAACCTAAAGATGAAGTGATCAGCTGGCACTCATCCACATGTCTTTCCACAACAACCTTGGTGGCATTGGCACCTCTGCAATTTTAGGACCTCGAAGAGCGCATGGGCGGGAATCGCTCCGAAATCTCAGTTTCTCCAAATGAAAGGAATGTGTGAAGAGTCGGAATACGAATGCCCGAATTCTCAGCGGGAGTAGCGCCGGTTCCAAGTACTACTATTCGTGTAACACCTATTTCAGCCTGAACTGTGTTATGCCACCCATGAGGGCTGATTGAAATGTTCTCAGCCGAATTCTGAGGAAATTTTATCAGCACAGGGAGCTACGCGGCACCACAAAAGATTGTTCTTCTGATTCAGACTGAAATTGTATCAAGACGCGCGTGGCTTGATGTGTGGCATGTACTGTTGGGACTTTTGTACACGCTCGTGGGGAGAGAATTGAAAATTGTGCAATCGGAATGCGATAGGTAAACTGTCCAGCAAACGTCTGCCCTTCTGTCCAGAATTGTCCAGGATTCGGCCGATGACATCTGATACCGCGAAATTCAATGCAAACACTGCAGGCGGTGGCTCACGCAAGGATGGCTGGAAGCACCAATTGTGATAGCAGCCCCGGTGCGGAAGAGGATCATGCGCCAGCAATATTGGAGGAGCAGGTTCATGCACCAGCAGCACCCGTGCAGGAAGATGCCGCAGCTCCAACAGCAGATGCGAAGAAGGGCTCCATACCCGAAGTGCTGAAGGTAGATACCTGGGAATGTTTTAAACGCAGTAAATGTAAAACCCTGAAGTTTCTTAGTGTATGTTAACGAGACTTGCTGCATCGACCGTGACGGAGGCAACGCCAATCGTAGGTGATGTAAATTCAATGTTGTCCAAGAAGCGGAATATTCCAACATATTCCTTTATCCCGTTTTGAGCGACTTCAGATGCCCTCAAACTGGCCGCGCCACCGTAGTAATCAAGATCAGATCAGATAAATCTAACAAAGGCAACGATTGCTTACTCGAATGTATTGATTCAGCCAAGAGAGCTTCGAAGTGGTAGTATGTTGTTTAATCGAGACCAACATCCTTTATGCTTGTGGTGAGAGGAAGCGATGGGGCAACAAAGAAAGACATTGCAGCTTCAGCCTTGAAATCTGCGCGCAGGAGCATGAAGTCGCCGAGTGCATGCACTGTTTTTGCGCAAGCCATGGGGCAGCGCTGCAGCGCACCAGCAGGTCCACTGCCGCGCGGTCAATCAAGTTAGCCCCTTTAGCATAGCGTCAAGCCTCGCAACGCCGGCTGCGTGCCCCTCAGACAAAGGGTGAAATTCCAACATCGGCGATGGGCGTCTCTAGCTGTTGGCGCACCGTGAGGATTAGAGGCTTTGGTAGCAAGGACGAGGGAAGGGCACGAGCCAAGAGAGCGCAAGTCGCGAATGCAGTGAGCGCGAATGTGTTTGGCCCCTGCCAACGACAAGACACCAGTGACTGACCCAAGGCACCAGACCACAACACCGGCCTCCTGGAGCCCCGGGGGAGTGGGCGGCAGTGCAGCGCTGTGCATCCCACTGGACCATGGATAAGAGCAGTAGGACCCATGCACCACCAATTGCGTAGGCGCCACCAGGGCGCCCATGGACCCAGTCCACAATCCCACCCAACCCACTTCCCACCCAGCCTTGGGCACTTTCAAAGACCCCTGCAAGGCCGAACGCCGGCTCCCACTTCTCATCTTTTGCCCCCCGAGGCCACCGATTGCGGCCACCACGGGTGCCAACCTCGGCTGCCAACCTCAGCACTAGCGGGTGGCAATTGCCACCCAGTTGTTGCAACAATTGCTGCACGTGGGGGGCGGTTCTGGCAACCAAAGCGAAAACGCCGATCACTCAAGATGTGCGCTCAAGTTCCAAACGCCTCGCCGCAAAGCGACGGGAGTGGAATCCGATGGGCGCATCCATCTCCCGCCGCCTTGCCCACTCGTGGCCAAGGATTGCCGTCACTCACAGGCGTCAATCTTGACACTCGTGCCTAGCAACAAACGGTGGCCACGAGCATCGTTTCTACAAGCCGAGAAGGCGGGGTGTACCACGTAAGACCTCGGCATACATATCAACCGCATGGTCACATAACTTTGGAAGTGACAGCCCAAGCGCCGCCTCCCACTCCCGCCTTGCACGTTGTGCCTTAATTGCCAGTCTTGGGCGCGGCAGCCAACGCCAAAGAGGCAACAAATGGCCAGCCAAGGCTGTCCATTTGGGACCCTTGGCCTCCCTTTGGGGCAAACGAACGCTCCAAGCGCCGGCGGCAGTCGACACCGGGGATCCCCTGGCAGCGACGATCACCTGCCGTGGCGCCGGTCAAGCGACGGTCAATCGCAGCGCAGACAAGGCGCCGGCAGCCAGCGCCTAGGCTGCCTCGCCTAATGCAGTGCCAACAACTCGTTGCTTATGCTAGCCTGGTCGTTTGTTCCTGCGCTCGTTCGACAGACTGGTGCGAATGAAAAACGACAGCAGGGAGAAAAATACAGCGTTTCATTGCCACGATACAATAACTGCTCCAATTTGCGCACCATTTGGCACAGAGATTCGTAACGAAATTGGCAGAGCAATCGCCACAACAACAAGCCACTAATTGGCGCGCGAGTCTGTGCACCGGTTGGTACATTATTTCATCCACTGATTGTTCCGGTTAGCTTGGTATGAAAGCTTAAGCCAACGCGACTCGATTTTATTGCTATTGAATCTGCTTAGCTCATCTCAAGACTCGTTTTACTCTCAAATCAATTGCCTCTCTGACGAAAGCCACGACGTCGGGGTACTCAAAGGACATTGCGTCCACAGAACATGCGGATGTCCAAGCTTGTAAGGGTAAGACGCTAAATACTATTTGACAAAAAAATGCGCATAAACACTCAACACTTACGCTGTAAAGATACAGCTTATTGAAATTGCGAAAGGAGGGGCGAAAATCATAGCTTTGCTCTTAATGACTTCCGATTGTTGCACCATGGAACATTAGGAACATTGGAGCTTTTGGAACTTTAGTATTCTGGGTTTTGCTGGTATTGGGACATCAAGTACATTCCTGCTGATGCTACATTCTGACACTGGGCGCTACATTTTGATGACTCTATTGCTCCCAGTCAGCAGCCACCTCTGTACATGAATCTCTCTCTACATGGACATTTCCTTACTTTGCTTTTGGCCTACATCACCGAAAGTTGGCACAGGCTGTTGACATCATGTTTGTGCTGCTGGGAGCGGAGTTGGGTTTAGTGAACGCTATGTAATTAAGGAACTCATAATTATAATAATAATAACAATAATCGTCATCATCATCATCATAATCATTTTGCAGCAGATTGCCGTGCATCAGCCCCACCAAACAGCAAAAAGCAACTGTACTGAAGGTTTCATTTGGCAAGGCTACTGACACTCGGCGTAAGACCCGACGCTGTGGGCTCGCAATCCCAACACAAATGCATCCTATCAACGAGCAACGTCTCCGCCCTGCTCCAAGAAGATTCCTGTGGTGTCCTCAAGATGGAGTACCTCCATGCACGTCAATATATTTGTGTAGAAATCCTCGACTGCGTGCAGCAACGAATCCTGGAATAGCCATGATTGCGCCGTCCATTTCGTGGATTTTGCTTGCAGCGAGAAAATTGTATGTGTAACCCATGTGCTTGGGGAGGTTTACCTCCCACTCGCAGGTCTACGAGTTGATTTGATGATGGATTTGATGCTGGAGTCACACAGTCCGGGATCGCTGCTGGATTTGCAGCACGTGTTGTGATAATTTTGGTCCCAACGACTAGACGAATTTTCAGGCAAAGTCTCTAGAGAAATGATTGCAATAGCACGTTAAATTATGCCAATGCATTGCTTGGGATTGACGCGCGATTTGACGAGAGCAGTTGCCAGCTGCAACGTTTTAAATCGTTGGAAAAATGTTGATAGTCGACACATGTCACCCAACTAAGGATATGTTGCCCTGGTGCACTGCGCAATTCAGGCATTGGTTCATTTGTGCCACGAACTGCTTCACTAATACTCTGTCTTTCTGGTGTAGATTCTTCTCAACTTTCTCCAGGTCCTCAGCATTGGGTTTCTCATTAATGTCAATTGGACGGCAGAAGTGTCCAAGACTTTGGGAATCACAGGTAGTCGCTTGCTTCCATTAATTGATGCATTACCTTGCAACTGAAGCCACTACTCGACTGATACGGTCGCGTCCCTACACAACCCTTTATCCCATGCAGACCTTTCTCCTATTCGTGTAGACGCTGGCACTCTGCATTCGATAGCATTTATCGTGAGTCATCGATTCTGGGGTGCAGCACACCAATTGTGGTACCCTCAAATGTGCCTGCCGAAATCTTGACGGAGGGGAACACAACGAAAAGAGTGGCGATTCAAATACACGAGGATATCCGGGTTGTTGCTGCGCAGTTTTGCACGCTGGCAACCCCCAGTGACAGATTGCGGTGCTTTTGTTGTTGCCGATCCACACGACGCTCATGGACAATGTGTCTCATGTCTCTGCAGATTCCTTGGCAGGTGGCGCTGGGGGCCCCGTGTATGACAGGAGCGTGTCCTTGGGATGCTTACTGTCCGGCAGCAATGATGACCGTGGCCCTTTGATTTGTGTTGCCATCTTCAGTTGGATGCCATTTATGCTGATTGCAGTGATCAGCGCAATATGGTTATTCATTGCTTACTGGACCCAGGCGTCACCCAGAAGCAGGAGATCGTACAATGCTCGCCATTGGGCGGTAACCGTGTTTTCCGTGTTCTATGTCTCCTACATTGACATGACAACCAACATGCTGAGGATTTTCAGATGCATCGATGTCGACTCACCTGATGAGATGTGCCCCGAGTGCGTGGCTGCAACGTCAACCTATTGGGTGGAACATACGGATGTGGAGTGCTACAAAGAAGACCACTTGAAACTGCTGTTGGGGGCTGGTGTTCCCTTGATCCTGGCAATCATTGGGATGCCCCTCTGGCTGCTCGCTGTTTTCACTCTGAATAGAGATGGCAAAGGCAGAGTCTGTGCTCCAACATACGGATTTCTGTACTGCTCGTATCGTGCAGGGACGCAGTACTGGGAAATCGTGGTGCTGCTCCGAAAGGCCTTCTTGTTTGGCATCACAATTTTCGGCCACTCGCTGAAAGCCAACCTCCAGGCCATCCTTGCAATGGGTGTTCTCTTACTGAGCCTGGCGATGCACTGTCTATGCGCACCTTTTGTGGAGAGGGCATATATAACAGGGGCAAAAAAGATCTCTCTGAGCCTCAACGCACTGGAGTCCCTATCTCTGTCCACCTCCATCTTCTTCTTTTTTGCTGGACTCCTTTTCAACGATCCCGAATCCTCTGAATGGGCCAAAGTTGTGATTTCTGTTGCCGTCATCCTGGCATTATTGGGGGCGCTTGTGCTCATGTTTTATCGGCTGTGTCAGGAGGCAGAAGACAGCATCGACATTTTTATGGAGGACCACCATGTTTGTGGACCTAAGGATGCAAACTTGCTCAGGAAGACATGGTTTGTTTTATCTGTTTGCATCAATCCTGAGAGGAAAGGCGGGATATGAGCCTTGAACTTGGATACGAAATTGGAGAAAGATAGTTGCTGTGTAAGTGCCACTGAGAAAATTACTTGAAAACATCGCAAAGACCTTGCCGGTGAATTGTGTTCGAAATTTTGGTATGTCTTCCTGACGCTAGGACAAATGTGCGTCGGCTTCATAGAGATTTTTCGTCAGCTCAGAATTGGAGTCAGAAGAGCTAGTGGTATCAAATTAAGCACGTGATGATTCGAAATGCAAAGTCTGTTTTGCATTAACTAATTTTCTTAGCTCTACCTGTCCAATCCAGTGGAAACTCTGTTGGAATAGTGTTGCAGGCAATCATAGAAAATGTTTGTGCCATCGCCGATGTTCCCTGCATTCATTGGTTTATCCACCGTCTGTGTGGGCCTGCTCCAACTTAGGACTGTTGGTTGTTATATGACAAGACTGGGTGTAATTCTTCCTTCTCGCTTCCTTCTGGGACGTGCATTGCTGTTGTCTCTTCACAAGGTTCCTTCTGCTAGGGTCTGCGGACACGTTTCCATGGGAATGCAGCATTGATATGCATTTCTGTTCAGTTCCGGGATGAGCAATGAGCGGCAAGTTCACATGGATTTGTAGGTGTCATGTTTTAGCAGCAATAGCCCTGCTGTGTCATCCCCGGGCCTGAGGATCCACCACAAGGAGCCCTGCGGGACCATGCCGCTGGTCCCCAGCCGTGGGGGATTGAGTGGCGATGGGGATGGGCCGGCGGTAGAGGATAAAATTCGAAAGAGTTTTTGGATATTGGGGGGAAAGTCTTGGTGAAAATTCTGAACACATTGCGGAGAGTTTTGGAATCACTCGCCTTGGATTCGGGCTCACTGGTGCACCCAGCCCAAAAGAGCGTTGGTCAACAAGCATCCGCCAGCGAGTGGGCTGTGTGGGGGCGTCCGGTGCGGAGCGGCCGCCGTCACACGGTGTCCTGTGCCCCCTCCCGGCACAGCCCGACTCTCGGCCTGTGCGCGCTTTCTCCAGTAGAGAACAGCGTTTTGGCGGCGCCAACTGTGATGCCAATTGACACCACTTGATACATAACAGCGGCCATTATGCAATCATGGATATATCCAGTCGTGGTCATTGCGATTGTACCTCTTGATGTAGTCGCGCATCGCGAAATGGTGCTTTCTGCTGAATCCCGGATTCGGGATCCAAAACAGGGGTAAACTGTGAAAAGCGCCAAGTGACACGTGTGCAATGTGTAAAATGTGTACGGGTTTGGGTTATTTTTGTGCTCTTAGCTTGTAGAACATTGATGAAATGCATTTCATATGCGTGTGCACAAGTGTCGCATGATCCCTTTCACTAGGAAAAAAGTGCCAAACAACACGTGCTCAAACGCATGCAAAATTTGCGGGCTTGGGTTATTTTCGTTTTCTAGGATGCAGAACACTGATGAAGCGCATATATGTGTATCCTCAAAATGTGGTAATTGGTCCTTTTCTGCCAGTGTTTCTTGCTAGTTCCGGAATTTGGTGCTTAGCTGGTGCGGGCGCGGCATGCGCACCGACCGGTGTTCTGCGGGCAACCAACCCAGGTGTGTGTGACCGCGGCCAGGCACCCTCACACACAATGGACCACGATTCGCTGGGTGCGGGGTGCTCTGTTGGCCCTGGCGAAGTCCATGGCGTTGGTGGTGACACGGCTGCGCCACGTTGGCAGTCGGGTGCGCGAAGCTGCGTTCAGCGGACCGCCGCCGTTGGTGCGTGACGCCATGTCCATAAGCCATGACGTCGTTACGCGGGTACCATACCTTAAGGAACGCCATGCAATATGGCCAAGAACTGGTCTAGAAGATTCGCAGGCCGCCGCCATGCCACCTGGCGGTCATGCCACCGGGCGCCGGTTACCCCACTGATTATGCGGCAGGTGCCGTTGGCGATGAGCACCCGCCGTCCAACGCCGTTGCACTGGAAGAAAACGGCATGTTGGCGACGCCAACTGCGATGCCATTTTGACACAATATGATGCCGTCACAGCGATTGCGATGGCGTAAAAGGAGCTGCGATGGCATCAATTTGTGTGAAATGGCATCGCAATTGGCATCACCAACAGGCCATTTTCTACTGGTGTTGGGGATATGATTTTGCAATTCTACCAGCAGACAAGCCTGATTAGTAAGCTCATCATTAAGCGCGTGTCAGTAGGGCTGCCTGGCGCCGATAGTGTCAATGGAATCTTGTGGCATCGAGCTCACGCCACAGGTGCATTAAATAATGGCCTGCAATGCCGAATTCTAGATGCCGAATGGTGAGCGTAGAGGACAACGTGTTGCCGAGAAGTTGCTTGGAAATTCGCGCCGAATGTCGTTTTAGACGTTCAGTAAGCTGGACTACGCCCGCCACAAAACACTTGACTAGCCTGCATTGCCTTCTGCGTCTGGAAAAATAATAGTGGCTTATGGGCAATTCTTTTGTCTTTCAGGTTCTCCTGGATCTCTTGTTCCTAGTATCGTAAAAGGGATACCTACTTGAAATGCCAATATTGCCTTTGCATCTATACAGTGCTCTCTGTTGTAAGATGTTCACACTGAGGCGCAGGTACTCCTTTTGTCACTACACTATGACGTCGAATTGAATCAAATCAATGTCATAGTGTAAGACGCAGGTTTGCTGCTCATACTACCTCCGTCCCGGAGCATTGTAGCTTTTCTCATTTTGCTATAACATTGCAGAATCCAGTCCATTAGGTAATATGCCACCAGATTCGGATTCCTTTATCTATTTTGGGATCTCTGTTATATTAGTCACCGCCACACAGCAGAAAATTCACAGCCCCAACAAAAGCACCCCATTCCATTTCCGTCATGGACTCAGTTCCACAAAGTTTTGCACTCAAGCTATCCACATGTGTGCCGGCCTGTTTCCCCAAAACTATTAAAGAACCTTGCTGTAGGCAATAAATGGGCGCCACTACACCCTCTCAATATTTATGGCATCATTTCAATCATGTTCTTTATGAACCGCTTCGTCTGCTGTGCTGACCCATATCTCTGAAATTATCAATTTCAACGATTGTCTATGTTGGCACCAACCTATGCCGTTTTGGGTTAGCGCCAGCATGTGCGGGATCCTAAAGTTGGCGTGCGAGCTAGGTCAATGCTTTTGCCCCAGAACAGGTGTCGCGAGGCCTTTGGACACAACGCATGCACAATTCTTGTCGACACCTAAAATATGCATCATCTCCGTCTCATTTACTCTGCGGATTCTGCTTTGAGTTTAGCCGAACATTCAGTGCACACCAAACCACCATCACAGACGGATCAGCTCAATACACCTTTTTTAAAGGGCGAGATGAGGTCACCACACTCAGCTCGAGGTCTCGGCAAAACGCATAGTCGTATTTCAGCTCTGCCTCACGTATCGCAAGAACGGCGGCGCCGTTTGCAATGTTGGAGGGCTCTACGGATAGTTCTCAATATGGAAGTTGTTTTGGTCAAATTTTTCTGGCTCGCAGGTCCTGACTTTTGTCTGCTCCGATTAGAAAAGCGACAATACTATTGGGGCATAGGGTACCATGAGAAGTGAGCCTAACAATTTAGTCAACTAAATTGCATTAGATCGTGTCTGGGTGCCATTCGCGTCCATTCGCATTTGCAACGCACAGGAAAATTTGCTGTGATACACGTGCATGATTTAGTTCTGCGTGCAGCTGGCATGCTCGTGTTCAAATTTGCATGTTAGTGTTGCAGACGCGTCGAAGGGTTTCACCTCAGTGTGAATTTGCTTTACTCAGTCACCTTGGACGTGCCATCCTCACAATAGGCTACTGTCTCGGTGGGCGCTGCCACAGTGAAAAACAATTCAAAGCAGTGAAAAAGGATCCAAAGTACAACGGCATGTGTTGCCAAACTGCTAGAATAATTATTGTATCCCATTCACACCAGTTCAAGAATTCGTCCGGACGTTGGTCAATTGGCATCGGTGCGTCAGCTTTGTCGGCGCAAGCCCGCATTGGACGTTGGACCGTTGGCTCTTCAAATCATTACCACAGGCCTGCGCGGGTACCGACGATTGGCACAGTTCCATGACCTCCTTCGGGGCGCTGCTGACCCAGTGACCCGCACCGGACTGCGCCTGCGCTGATGCGCACTGTCGATTATGAAGCGCAGCTGCGGTCCGCCGCGACGCACGGTCAGGAATAGACCACAACTAAAGGCCAACCCGAGGGACAGGCTCACAGGCGGTGCAGCGAGCAGTCCCACTCCTGCGGCACATCCTTCTCCCACACCGTGTTGCAGGCCACGTTGCCGAGCCTTGGCGAAAATGGAAAGGTCGAAGGGGCAGCCACCGCCCTGCTTTTCAGCTGCGGGCGGAGTCAACAATAACTGCAATTCCCAGGTGGGCATCGACTCCCTCGCCTACGGCGACTTTCGGGCACGCAGACCGCGCGACAACAGCGATCAGGCGTGCTGGGAAGAGGCATGGAAATGATTGCTCTGTGGGTAATGTGCGCTGGGTTGAATGGCAGAAACAGTGTGAGTGGTGCACACATACGTTATCCGTGGAAGAGACAACGGCGATTGAAGTCGCTGGTGTGGAAAGAATAGCAGGGGTGGAGGGGAACGCTCTGCCAGTGCTTCGCATTGGTTTGGTTGGCAGAAGCATTGTGAGCCGAGACACACATGTTGCCGATGGAAAAACAGTGGCGATTGTGATCAAGGGATTGGAGATCAGGGAGGCAGAAAATTGGATTATTCCTCGCGTTATGATGGCTGTTGTGCATTTTGGCTCATACGCAACTGACTGAAGGTTGGACATGCACGTGATCGAAAAACTTGGAGGGCTATCAATCTGGGCGAAGGCGTTCGCTCTCGAATGTGCATGATGCCCAACCACGGCTGCTTGTAAAGCCTGCGACTGGTGCTGGAAAGCGAAGCAGGCCATGGTTCAGTGCTGTTTCCTGTGCTGCCTTAGCAGGAAGATTCTTACGAAGCTGCGTAGATGTTGATCCTACCTGTGTGCCGGTTATGTCAGGCACGGAGGGGATCGCTTTGTCTGCACTGCGCAGCTGCTTGGACAGTAGAAACCGCGTGATAGAAGTACAATGAGCTTCCCAAGACAAATAATGACTGGCGATCTTGGTTCGAGATATTTGAGGCCTCAAACTGCATTGTAGTTCCCCTTGGCATGATGTTGGGCGTATGGCGGCGCGATGGTGGGTGAGAGTGTGTAACAGTAAGATTGACTGCAGGCTGGACACGCACCCCTTCGGGAGGGTTGATCGACCACATCGCCACGGCAACCACAATCGCTCGTCCTCCACCCACACCCGTTGCCTCCACTTTATGCGTCACCAAGCTCCCTGTATGCCACCGCTGAGGATGCGCCGGTCGTGTTGCTCGCAGGCACTCCCGCTGTCAGGCGCAGCGCAAGCGTGTGTTTCCCTTTCGTCGCGTCTGTACTTAACACCGCAATCCAGTCAGCACCAGAGTCAGAGCGCGTGAATGAGGGAGTTCGGTATTTCGGCTTTGGGGAATACGGTGAACGGGGGAGGCCCTTGGTGCTGCCATCCTAAGGTGGAATGCGGATATTAAGGAATTTGCGTTATTGGGTTTAGGGAAATGCGCTGAATGGGGGAGGGCCTTGCGGCTGATAGCTTGAGGTGGAAAGACGATATGAGGGATTTTGGTGTTTGGTTTTAGGGGAATGCAATGAATGGGGAAAGGCCTCGGGGCGAGGGCTCGGGGTGGAATGCGGATGTGAGAGGATTTCTTCTTTAGGTATAAGAAATCAGTGAACGCATAAGTGCCTGGGAGCTTCTGCCAGTTGCAAAGGCTTGTTTTCTTACACGCTTATTTTGAGCGCGACAGCGGAACTCAGCCACGCGTCCCAACACTGTTTCAGGAGAGGCACCCACAACGCGATCAAGATGGAGCACCCCCATTAACTCCTTGAGAAATGGCGGCGGTTCCAGTCCAGCCAAAGTTGATGAGAATGATGGTTTGCCCCTGGCCTCCACTCCCTCCCTTTACTACATGCAGTGGCGGCACAGGTGATGGAGGCGATATCAACTCTTGAATCACACGTCAAAAGGGACTGTTATCATACGCATCGCAGGGGATATTGGCATATTGAAAAACACAACTCGTTGCCAATCTCTAGCAAAAAAATGGTCCCAATGACACTTTTGCAAACACCCACCAAACACATTTTATCAAAGTCCTGCATGCTAACAGCATAAAAATAACATAAGCCCGCAAATGTGTACACATTTTGACACGCGTTATTTAGCCCTTTTCTCCTTAGAAATCTGGTGGCTGCTACACGTTGTCTTGCCATATTTTTCATGATGTCAGAATCCCAGTTGCTCGCATCCCTCATCACCACCAAAGCCCGCCAGATTCCTAGGGCACGCACTGACTGCCTCATCAAGATGCTCGCCACTTCGGATACTTGCACTTCGGGAGGGAGCAGGCAGGCTGCCTGTTCTGGCCCTTGGCGTTCTCTCCGGAGACCCCCCAAGCCACTTCCACCTCCGAACACTCGTGATGGTGCGTCTCACATGTGCGGATCATCCTTATGTTCTTTTTGCTTCTTGTTTTGTGAATTAAGTACCAGATTGGGCGAAGTATTTTGGACTCACCGCAATTGTCAAATATGCAGGTAACCTGCGGACCCAGGTGGATGTGTCCATTTCCGTCCAGGCTTGTGATTTACAACGCAAACGCAGATCGCATTTCCGTTTATCGGCGTAAAACTACTTCCTCCGTCCCATATTAGTTGTCGTCTTTGATTTTTAGACGTTATGTCTCCATCGTGCACAAATTAGTTTTTAACAAATTCTACCCCAAAGTTGTGTTTGGGAGGTTGGAGTGTACTACCGAAATTTCAAGTCGATCCATTAAATTGGGAGGATCTGGCAGTACTTTGCAGCAAGGGTCCTCTGGCCCAAACAAGGGTCGTTTCTGGACGTTGCGCCGAAAAACAGCTGCCTTTGGCTGTTTTGAGGAGCACTCCTTCGCGGCGGCGGAACAAACCCGTCCTTGCAAACATACTCACGCCATTCAGAGCGGAGGTCACTAGGGTGCTTGCAAAGAGGCACGGCGATATAAAACGCGTTTCGGATGCATTGATCGTCGAACTCACCATGGCCCGCAGCATTGATTTAAGCTTGATCCGGAGGATCGGACTGAAGTCCCCGACGCAGGTTATTTTGGTCACGGCTTTTCGAGCTCCTTTGCCACCGTCAAAGCGACTGAGGAAAGTCTCCCAGTCCTTTTGACAAGGAGCCAGTGATGTGATAGCTATCACCTCGATATGGCACGAACAATTAGTGAATTGGCAGTTGCCACGGGAATGGCGATTTGTCCTTGTTTCGGAACTTCAGAGGACTGGGTGCAAGGAGAATGGCCACAAAGGCGAGCTCGGGTCTTTTGGAGCGATGGAGTCCTGACGGATTCCCATGGATTGCGTACCCCGCACAAGCATCGGCCCCTGTATCTGCAAACAATGGCAATTTTGGGGCTTCCATTTTAGGGGCCCACACAAGTCCTGATTCAAGCATCAACTAAGTTGAAATGTCTGAGCAAGGCTACCAAACAGCCTTGGAGCGACAGAACGCACTGAGCCCAGGCTTCGAAGTTGTATACGTTGGCATTTTCGCTCGTTAGAGATCCACCCATCGGAGATCGAGAAAAGCAGCGATTTCTCGCGTCGTCAACGCTGTGACGATGACCGCCTAAGACAAGGATAAAGGCACGTTCGAGTGTGCTTGGCAGGTGCTGTGCCACGCGCCCGACCCCATCCTTAGCCACAAGGGTGGCAATCACTAGCGTTGCAACTCCTAGGCACGGGAGCACCCCCAAACCAAGAGGGCCTGCAGGACCGCGGAAACTGAACACACATTTTTTGGGACCGCGTAAAGGCAATTTTAGGGGGCCAGCTCGTAGGCGGAAGGAGTAAATGTTTTTCCTCGAAAACTCGAATTTAAGGGTTTTGAGACCCAATCTTTCCGATTCTGGCCTTCGTTTGCAGTTTGGATGCCGTTTTCATGACGAGATTTCTCTCAAGTAGAGGGCAATTGATATGGGACGGAGGAAGTAGTATTTGCGTGTCTCCCTTAAGTACGTAAATGCGACTCAAAACAGCCCCCCTGTACATAAAGATGGCACATGCGCCCTTCGCGACTCTGGGAAAGGGCATCCAGACCCACTGGAATGGACGGAAACGAAAACTGTTCCACTCCATTGTGGCCCTTTCCGAGGGGCAAGCTGTGTTGCGGGCGCTAGAGGGGGCGGAGTACTGCAGCGCGCATGGCGTATCGGCACAAACAGGAGCACTTTACAACCCCTCACAACCCAGCGTATCACACAGCCCTAGCCACATTGCTGGGCTCAGTCACGCACCCACATGCACACCTCACTCATAATACACTCACCACACACTCGTGGTATTGCTCAACAGTATTGATCACTGTGCGCAACTTCCGTCCTGCAACCTTGGTGTCACAATGCGTCGTGAAAACGAAAAAACAGCAAGAAAATAGCCTCTTGCAAATAAACTTTTTTACGCATAAGAAAAGCGAACGTAAACAACAAGCCTGCCTCCCTCTTTTAATTTGCTGGTGGGCCATCGTATAACTCCCCGATTACTATCGGAGATGCCGCCCTGCCACATGATATTCTTTTCGGACGAACAGGCTGCTGCTTCTTTTGGTCTCTCTGCCACCCGTGGACCAGCAATTGCTCAGTTGCACGGAAGAGTAGTCGTCTATTTTGAGAAGGCCGGCCTTCCCTCCACACAGGGGTGTCCGTGGAACCCAGTGTCGCCAGTTATCTCGAGACTTGGTCCTGGTTGTTGCCATTGTGGTCGACATCTAATTGCACACACATTGCCATCCTTGTCCCCCCGAGCTCTTCGGACCACGGTCAACTTGGGCGCCGGCCACTCGAGAGGACAGTTGACTCATCCCATGACACGTTTTGGCAATGCGAATTGCGACAAATTTGATGTTTACGGACGCCATTTCGGCCGGCAGCAGGCCAACGCGACGGGCAAAATTCAGCTTCGTGTCATGCCAGAAATATTATCACGTGCATGCAATTGTAAATTTTGTTGCAAGCGTTTCGATGCTGGTCGTGGCAACGGGTCCAACCGTTGACGGACTCGCCCTCCAGGCATTGTCGCTGGTGTTTATAGCCAACGAGCTTACCAACAGCGAATCGGTCGTTGAGCATTTGTGTGCTTTGCCTAAAGCGGAATGTCGAACGCATCAAAGATGTTCCAAGACTCGCCATCGTCTGTGTGTGTTTCGAATCGTTTGATGTTGTGCGTGGGCACAGACTTGAGAGGCTATCGTGTCTGTTGAGGGACCCGGGCAGCCCAGTTGGGTGCTGCGCACTTTGGCGCCGCCGTTACAAAATATCGAACGCCAGCCACACGCTTGCATTCCCTTTTCGCAGCTCAAGCGTATGCTGAACGCTTGCCTTTACCATTGCCACCTAGGCACAGCCGTCTTGCTGCTGCCTTGTACTTTAGAGGTTTTTCCTTATTCAGTGTTCGTCCAGCACAGTACATTTTGTTACTTTCACTGACTCAGAGTCGGGCACTTGTTTAATTTTGGTTGGCTTGTCAATTCTGGAAGCCCATCCATATAGCAATCTCCTCTCAGGCCAGTGCGACCTTCGTGAGACGAATTACGTGTATGCTTTCAGCCGACACAATGGCCTGGTGCACGGGCTGGAGGCACAGGATTATCATTACATCATGGGCTTTAAAAACGCAACTTCTCCCGGGCGTTGATGTTTCCAGGACAGAAATATACAACTAAATACAAATATATAAATATGTAAATAAATAAATACATAAATATATAAACAGTTATAAATAAACATAAACAAATGTAAGTATACTTCCTCCGTCCCAGATTAATTGTCGTCTATGACTTGAGGGCATTATTTCTCCATCATGCTCGACCTATTTTCAATAAATTTCACCTGCAGTTGTCCTTCTGAGTTGAAAGTACACCATTAAAATTTGAAGTCAATCCATTAGGTATTGAGAATTTGGCAGTACTTTGTATTAAGTGTCTATTTACATAGTAAATCTCAATATTTAGGGTAGAAAATGACCAAAATTTACCTTCTCCTTGCGCTCAAAAGGTGCATGTCCCACTTTTCCTTCGAGAAGATTGACAGTCAAGGGTTTTGAGATGCTTTCTTCCCAATTTTGACCTTGTTTTGGATTTCTAAGCCCGACCTTACAAGTAAATAAATATGTAAATGCAACAAATAAATATAAATACAAACACAGATAAATATATAAATACAAATGTAAATATAAATGAAAATATAAATATAAAATAAATAGACAAATAAATAAATAAATAAATAAATATAAATAAATAAATAAATAAATAAATATATATATAATTATATATTTATATTTATATGGGATTTGCATCAAATTGCACTGATGCTTTGCGCCAAGTTACCTGTGTGGGCTGAATTTAGACAGACACATGACAAGCTTGTCTTGAAACGGAATTCAAGTAGGGGACAATGCCATCAACAAGAGGATGCAACATGCAGATACAACTGAAAAGCCAAAACTTGTCCCACTTTCGTCCAGGAAATCGAGACAAGAACCAGAAGCCCCAGTTCAAGACAATCGAGAGCAAGCATGTTTGATCCAATAGTCGCAGGGGCATTCAGCTGAAAACAACAACAATCCCTGCAGCACGTGGCAAATATCGGTCCAAAGCCACTCAACCCTTGTCAATAAACAATAGCACCCGGCACCAAAAAGCACCTGACAGGTGCTTCTCTGCGGTTTCAAAATCACATCCCACAGTTCCAAAATCATTTTCCTCTCAAATTGCGTGTTCCGCCAATTGGAATTCAAGCCTGTCACAATTCCCATCTTGCATCACACTCTGTAATGCATGTGCTTCATCTCAGAACCACAAAAAAATGCCAGCATCCACACACACATGCACAAGTCGCCACAGACGAATTTACCCGTCTTTCTCACAAGCAGCCCCCAGGATCGCCATGGAGAATCGCTGACTGTGCCAGACAGGCCGTGCTCACTGCCTAGGTGATGGGACACTCAGACAATACAGTCCATGCTTCACTGAGCGCATCCTTGTCTCCACATATGCCACGCTCTTACGTGAACACATCAACTTTGTCTGCAGCCAAAGTTGGTGAAGGATGATCACAAGTGTCCCAAAAAATGCCAGTAACACAAGCACAGAAACTGTTGTGTTTCCCCAATCAGAGGTGTCTGGGTCATTGAACAAAAGCCCAGAAAAGAAGAAGATGATGGATGTCCACAGTGACAGCAACTCCAAGGTGTTGAGGCTCATGAGGCTCTTCATTCTGCATAATCCATCAGTGTCTTCCGCATATGGGGCATTCAGAACATGAATGACCAGACTGAGAAGGAGAACGGCCATTGCAAGGATAGCCTGGAGGTCAACCTTCAGTGAGTGTCCAAGAATCACTATGGCAAACAGGAGCACCTTCCGCAGCTGCACCACAACCTCCCAGCACTGCCTGTCTTCACGGTATGAGGTGTACAGGAATCCATAGGTGGGAGCATAAACACATCCTTTGCCATCTTTTCTCGATGTGAAAACAATGAGCAGCCAAAGGGGCATCCCAACCACTGCCAACACCAAAAACATCCCAGCGCCCAGTATCAGGCCCATATGATCTCCCTTGTAGCATTCCACATCTGTGTGTTCCACCCAATATCTTGACGTTACAACCCCACCAGTTGAATCAACGCTGGTGCACCAGAAAATTCTTAGGGCACTGGTGGTCATTTCAATGTAGGACATGTAGAACACCGAGAACACCGTCACCACACAGCGGTTATTGATGAACGATCTCCTGCCCTCTGGCAGCTCTTTCTTCCGCCACTTTCTCTTGGCCACATACACCCAGAACAAACTGAGAAGCACAATCAGGAAGAATGGCAGCCAGCTGAAAACGCCAACCAGGTTCAAAGACCGACTGTCTTTGTTGTTTGTGGCCACCAGGCATCCCAGGAATGCATGCTTGTCAAACAAAGATCCTCCAGAGCCACCCGCCAGAAAATCTGCACCAAATGCAACAACACACTAAACGAGCCAAGTTGTGCTTAGGCAGTGCTATCCAACTCCTCCATGGCATTGACGCAAATGGTACGCACTGCAGAAACCCATTTCTGTGGCTTCAGCAACAGCTCCTTCTGCCTGTTTACGTTTGAACGATCGAGACATCTTAGGTATGAAATGGTAACATTTCATGACAGCATGCCTTGTTGCTGGCAACTAATATGTAGCGTATGCAGTACATGTAGTTGGGAATGCATGGCTAGATGTAATGGCCTATGACACAAAGCACTGGCATGAAGAAGAGCCATGGTATGACTGGAAATCCTACACTAATAGAATGCTAACAAATAAACGCAGCTGGTCAGATTCCATGCCAGATCTCAAAATGCAGTGCAGAGAAACGGGGAATTAGGGTGCAGCAAATGTGTGCTGTGCATTCTTTTGTAAGAAGTACACATTGCCATTCGTAATTTGGTTGTTGACTATTCAGCTTCAAAACACAGGTCTTGCAAG
Organism: Ostreobium quekettii; assembly: GCA_905146915.1. Lineage (NCBI taxonomy): Eukaryota > Viridiplantae > Chlorophyta > Ulvophyceae > Bryopsidales > Ostreobiaceae > Ostreobium > Ostreobium quekettii. The sequence goes on along the minus strand of CAJHUC010000589.1, from coordinate 33,129 downwards.
AAAATGGCACTTCATAAGCACATCAGACAGAAGTTCAAGTACAATGAATGAGCAACATGCAGGAGGCTTTAAAACCATTTTGCCAGCCAGGTGTCAGTCCTCCCTCTGGAACAATGTTGTCCCAAGCTGGCACAGTACTTATGGAACATACATTATGTAACACACAACAAATGGTATGCGTGGAAGGGATGTTGGAACAATGCTACCCTTGTTAGTGCATTGGCTCATACTCTACCTGTGATGCTCAGAGCCTTGGAAATGGTATCTGTCCAATCAACATTGATGAGGAATCCAATACTGACAGTCTGAAGAAAATTGAGAAGTATCTGCAGAAAGAGACACAGCATAATCAATGCAGTAGCATGTGCAATGCTGTTACAGCTTGCAGTTTACTGATAGCTGCATGTGCACATCTTGCTACCATGTTTCTTACTGTGAAATGCATTATTTTATGTTAGCTTTGCAGTCGCAGGTCTGTGTTCTGTGCTTCATGGATGGGCACATCACTATAACCCTTTGTTGGGTATGTATGTCTATCACCCAATACTATCTGCACCTTGGTGAGAAGTTTCATATCCTGGACATGGATAGACAACTTGAAAGCTGAGGTGAAGTTCTTGAGCCATATCTTTGATGCAGGCCTGCCACATCCAGGATGCAATGTGCCCATGTCCTATATAAGCACATCTGTATCGATGTTTCCCATATCCACGGACATGAACTTTTTTGCTGACAAAAATATACCGTGCAACCTACCTTACAATAACATGAAAGCCAAATAGGCATTGCCCCGTATCTTTTATTTGACAACAAAAATATGTAATCCGTCCTTGTGTGTTAGTCACACACCACAGTTAATGTCGGATTTCACAGAGCAATCTTTGAGTTGTGTCGGTTTGCACTTGGCAATGTATGAAACTGCCAGTGACAAAATGTTTGCATTGTTTGTGTGTTTTTTCCCACACATATATGCATTTTGTGTCAGTGGCGAATAAAATGACATGCTGTGGGCTGTTAAGCTAAACAGTAGAAAAAACTAACACAACACTTAGGCAAACAACAATCTCCCTCCTGTGCTTCATTACAGCCCCTTTGAAGGCACAGAGCTCAGTGCGCCATGGTACTGTTCTGTGCCCACATCACCCAAGAGGTTATTTCACAGCAAGGAAAGAGATCAGGGTATCCTGCCTTCAGCACTTCCGCCACGGCGTCCCTCTTCACATCCTTTGGCACTGTCTCTCTGCCACTGGCTGGGGATGAAAGGATTTCGACGACTCGGCCCTCCTCAAGGTTGATGTCCCCTTCACCATGACCACTCTCTAAAGCCTGAACATATATCGCACACTACACATTCTTTTGACTGCAAGCAATAAAATGAAATCTCGATACAGCATCCCACACAAGGGGCACCAAAATACTGAGTCCTTCCGCTAAACTTATGCACCCTGGCCATCCAGTTCTTGTAATCTCTGTGCAATCTCATTGACAGTGTTGCAAAGCATGAAGCACGCAGACTGCTGCATACATTGCCAATGACTAGGGCATAGTCACTAGGCTTGTTATGAATGCACTAAAAGTGACCGTATTCGTGCTTTTACATATAAAAGTAGCTTTCATGTTTTTAGACATAAAGAGTTGTTAAAATATGTGCATACAGTCATAAATACAGCCCTGTGTACATTAAGACAATACATACAGACTGACAGAGTTTGGGGAGTGGGAGCCAGATGTGCTGGAGTCAGCAGAACATGACCACTTTTGTTTGATGGTGTCATTGCCCTTGGAGGGGGTGAGGTGGATACGACGTGCTCGTGGAGGACTGATAATTGTATACAGCTTTTGCAATGTAACCTGGGCATCCCAACGAGCCATGAAATGGTAAAACAACAATAGACATGCCCCTTGCTGCAAACTTACATATTTATGTGTAAAACAAAGATGTAAAAAGCATAAATCCAAAAACCAAGCTTGCCATGTGTTGTAGTGCATGCAACTGAGACTGTACGTGAATTGAAACAACGCATTTTTGATTTTACGGCTTGATGATCACCAAAAATGTGCTAATGAAACAAATAGTTTCCAAATGTTACCTAATGCCAGTTAGCTTATTGAGGAAATATTAAGATTTTCCCAGCATGCAATTGTAAGTGGCCATGGGGGAGGGACATATGGAAAACCTCAGGACTGTCTACTGCAGCAGCATGTCTTGTGCTCAAACAACAGCAACGACTGTTCACAGTGCACATGCATTGCCAGCCCCAGCATGATATCATCTCACCACATTCGAAGCAGGGGCATCGTTGATCTCTGCTTCATTTGCATCACTGCCACTGTTTCCTGCTGCCACAAGCACAGCATTCTCTGCAGAAAGCTCCATTGTTGGTGTCCCCTCCGGAGTGGGTCGTGGATGGGTGTAGTCCCCTCCAGGACTGGAACGGCCACCGCCGTTGCCCTGCTCACTGTCAACCAGCCTGGTCACAATCATACCCTCCTGGTTACTTCTTGAGCCTGTGCTCTGAAGCCTGGTCACAATCATGCCTTGTTGTTTACTTCTTGGGCCTGTGCTCTGAACCATGGGCGTCGCCTCGATAAATGGCAACGCCATGCGCAAAACAATGGCAGCAAGCACCAGCCACCAGAGGATTGAGACAACAACAATGAGGGCATCCACTGCCTCACTTCCGCAGTTGTGACAGGTGTTGTCCCACGGGCTCTTTGTGTAGCTGCTGTCACAAGCCCCGCACAGTATGCCGTGATATCCCTGCAACAAAAATGTGTTAGCCACCCCTGGTTGTTCAAGCAGCCATCTGCGGAAATGTAAAAGCCTGTCCATGTCACCCACAAGCAGGAGTCACAACAGGGTTGGTGTCTATATGGTAAACGATGTGGATAACATTTGTGGAATTTTTTTGTTCACATTGGCTTCAAAACATACATTCACTGTCCATCTTCTTGTATTCATCCAGTTTGGCAGCAAAATGCGGTGGACTGTGTCCTCGCTTGAAGAGACAAGATCAGCAGCAATGCCATTGTACTGAAAATTCCAACACAGCTACGACATTGTTAGTGCTCTGGCGCTTTGTCAAGCCTGGGCACCAACAGGGTTTTTCCAACAATTAAACACAATTCCCCAAATTGATATGCAAAAAGCTACCTATTTTATCAGCATTCAATTCCCTACTGAGTCAACAAGCGCTGTCCACGTCAGCAAAACCAACGCATGCCCAAGGATGCTTGGAGTACTGAAGCTATTCGACACATGGCGGCAATGATGCCAAGAAGACATGCATCAAAATCCCATTTCCAGCACTTTACTCTGATGCAAGTATTAAAGTACCCAGCTCCAACAACAGAAGGTTGCATGGATTTTTAATGAAATTAAGACAAGAATTTCGGAACATTGCTGGTAATGCATGGGAGATAGTCCCTACAAGATTGAACTTGGGACTGCATTGTGCAGGTTCCATACCTTGCTCAGAACCAGAATGTTGGGTATTGCGAGTTAATGGCAAAGATCCAGGCCCTGTGTGCACCTGATTGTTGCAACAAATGCCACTAAAAACTGCTGCACTCTATTTACAAAAGTTGACATATTCTCAAACATACCTCTGAACACTGCCTATAGTCAGTGCTGTTGAAAAGCAACACAGCTCCACGGCCGTGGGCCTCGGACGCATTGGCTGTCAGGTCACTGCGCCTATTGTCCAACTTGCATGCCTCTCTCTGTATGCATCTGTGGATTTGCCTTGATTGTGATGTGGAATGCCAGAAACCTTCACCAGGTGTGATGGTGGATGGTCCACACAGGGCGTTGTCTGGACACCTGGTGCAGTCTTGCTGCGACTGGAAACTGAACAGTTCATCTACAGATCCTTCAGCAGAACCACCTGGAGATGCAACTTGAGAGTTGTCTGGAGATCTATCTGCAGTCCGAACTGCAGGTTGAGCTGCAGGCTGAGCCACAGGTTGAGCTGCAGGTTGAGTCGCAGGCTGAGCAGCAGGTTGAGCTGCAGGTGGAACCACAGGTGGAGGTGCAGGTGGAGCTGGAGATGGAACAACAGGTACATCCACAAGTGATGCCGCAGATGGGACTGCAGGTGGAACTGCTGGTAGAACTGCCGATGGATCCGCAGGTAGAACCGCTGGTGGAACTGCTGGTGGAACCGCTGGTGGAACCGCTGGTGGAACCGCTGGTGGAACCGCTGGTGGAACCGCTGGTGGAACCGCTGGTGGAACCGCTGGTGGAATCGCCGGCGGAACTATAGTTGGAACCACCCGCGAAACTGCAGGCGGAACCACTGGTGGAACTGCAGGTGGAGCCACCGGCGGAACTGCAGGTGGAACCACTGGAGGAACTGCAGGTGGAACCGCTGGCAGAACTGCTGGTGGAACTGCAGGTGGAACTGCTGGTGGAACTGCAGGTGGAACCGCCAGCGGAACTGCAGGTGGAGCTGCCGGCGGAACTGCAGGTGGAGCCGCCGGCGGAACTGCAGGTGGAACCGCTGGCGGTACTGCAGGTGGAGCCGCCGAGAGAACTGCAGGTGGAACCGCTGGTGGAACTACTGGTGGAACCACTGGAGGGACTGCAGGTGGAACCGCTGGTGGAACTACTGGTGGAACCACTGGAGGAACTGCAGGTGGAACCGCTGGCAGAACTGCTGGTGGAACTGCTGGTGGAACTGCTGGTGGAACTGCTGGTGGAACTGCTGGTGGAACTGCTGGTGGAACTGCTGGTGGAACTGCAGGGGGAACCACAGGCAGAGCCACAGGCGGAACTACAGGCGGAACCGCGGGCGGAACCACAGGCGGAACCACAGGCGGAACTGCAGGTTGAACCGCAGGTGCAACTGCAGGTGGAACCGCAGGTGGAATTGCACGTGGAACTGCAGGTTCATTGCCAGGCTCAACCACAACAGGTGGAAATGAAGACCCGCTGCACCCCAAGCTGTCCCCATCCTCAGTCTCCCCTGGGAGGCACTCTCTCACTTCAACTTCCACCGTGATGTTCCGCACATTGCTGGGGACAAATGATATCACGAGGCTGTGCACCTGCCCAATCGGTCCCTGCAATCGAACTCTGTCAAACACTGCGACAGCTCTGGCCCTGGCAGTTAGTTCACCAGATAAGGCAACATTGGGATCTTGAGGGTCCTTTGGTGCAACACTGATTAGCACTTCTGGCTGTCCATGTGCAAGCCTCCCAAAAGGATCCAGCAGAAAGATAATGAATGGCTTCAAATTCTGCCCACTATTGTGGCCCTTGATCTGAAATATGCCACCATCTTCAGCACAGGTGGTGTTGTCCTCCCCGCAAACTTCTGCAGATGTAGCAGCAAACGCTGTCACATCTGCTCCCTCACTGAGCCGCGCAGTATTCCCAGTCCAAGTTGGGCATGGGTTGGAAGTGCTTGTTATGCCTCCTGGTGCTGACCTGGCAATGCTGATGACTCCAGGCTGTCGCTCGCTTGCAGGGGGCATTGATCTATCAGGATTAATATCTTCTGTTTTGTCAAAGGGGGCATCACACGATATGTCGATTGCCTCAGGGGAATCAGTGAAGAGCCCACCACCCGAGCTTGTTGCAATGTTGTTGACAAGGTGAGATTCTGCCAAAGAGAAGAAATTTTCTTCCGTGCCATTGATCTCACCATCTGCAAGGAAGCACAAGGCGCCCCCTGGAGAAGCAGACAGTCAAACATGAGATTCCAAGCTTGCAAGAAGCCATACAGGGACACCTATAATTCAGGAGCCTTTGATGGCATGCTACAATAGCAGAAAGGTGCTGCTAGTGAACAGCACTTTTATTACGCATTCTGTCTATGCATATTCGCTAATCTGCTGGCTGCAATTGCTTTGCAGGAATACCACAGCAAACAATCTGTTTGATGTGCCAGAGCTGTACAGATAAACTCATCGCAGAGAGCTTTTCTTGTGCAACGTGTCATGGCTGCATGGCAGGGCCAATCATAGTCGACGTGCACCACAGTGCCTCATCAATGCAACTGTGTCACAAGTACGTCAAAGCAGCGCAAACGTGTAAGGTGCAGGTTATGGCACAAAGAACTGCCTTGCGCAGGTGCTATCTCACCTGCAATCAGAGCTTCATTGCCACTCAAGCTGCAATTCCCGACATGACCGATGACTCCAAGATGGAAAGCTCCCTCGAGTGGAGCTTTGATGTGAATCCCACCGCCACACTCCTTGGCGACATTGTTCACCACAGCACAGTCTGCAATGTCCAGGACTGAGCGATTCCCATGGACTGCACCACCGTTCGTTGCCATGTTCGACTCCATCGTAATGCGCCTCCCATGAAAAGCTGACTGATCCAGCAGGTTGACTGCTCCCCCAAGACCAACGGCACCAGTTGCGCTGTTGTTTGAAAATGTGCAATTCATGCAGCCCACTTTGCCCATCTCCAGATGCCATGCTCCTCCGGAATCAGTGACATTGTTGCCAGAAAAAATCGAGTTCTCAAAGAAAACATCATCAGCATTGTTGTTTGTGCCACTTGGCAGCACAGCAGATATGCTCCTGGGTGATATGCCAGCTTCCATGCAGCCCCCAGCTCCAAAGGGCTCAGGAATGCAGTGCACACGGAAATACAATGCCCCACCTTTTGTGGCAGAGTTGCCAAGGAATCGCAATTGTGTCCCATTGACGTAGCTGGTTGGGGTTTGGAACATCACAGGCTCAAAGTCCCTGTCCCACTGGAAGTGCAAAGCACCTCCAAGGGTGCCTCTGTTCTGCAGAAATGCAACATCCTCCATGGAGAGCAGCACGGCATGCGCAGCCACGATAGCACCACCATTTTCTGCAGTATTCTCACTGAAAGTGACAGACTCCAGTTTGCAGGTCACTCTTCCTCTCTCCTGGGTCACAAAGCCACCATCGATGGCAGCAAAAGAACCCAAAAACAGTGCTCCACCCCAACGCACATCTCCAGAAGCATCAGCACCATTGCCTCCATTTGCACTAAAGTTTGTGTCTCTGATGGAGGCATGATGCAAGGGACTTGCACCTTCTGGGGTCTGCAAAAAAATGGAAGTCACAGTAACTATCGCCTGCAGCCAACATCCCAGTCTGCACATCTGTGACTTGAGCTACAGCTCTAGATGTCACAAAACCCAAGGTCACAGCTACCATCACCAATTCACAGTGTCCAACATTTTTATTCTAGCTTGCAAATGAGACATGATGTATGAAATGAACTACAGCATAGTGTGGAACATGGCCAGAAAACGAGCAAGGGTCAGAGCTCTGCCAATGCCAGCAGATGACAGTGGGCTGGGAACAAATGTTGGCAGGCAAGGAGGAGCAGGGAGGTGGTTAGTAGCAATCAATATGAAACATCAGCAGCACTTGAAGGACAGCGACTGTCAGCACATTGGCAGGATTCCTCATTCTAGCAGCATCAGCTGGCAAACTCACATGTGCTCTGGCATTTGACACTAGTCACACATGACTGACTGCTACTGGCAGATGCCAAAGGCATTGACAAGAATCAGTCATAATCAGTCCAGCGTAACTGAGTGCCGTATACTGGGGAGTTAGGTTGTTCAGTCATTGAAATGCGTCGCTGGGTGGCGTGGCTGCCTATCAATATTGCCAGCATGGCCTAGCCATCGACGTGCTTGCTCTCCATGTGTTGCGTCAGTACCCATCAACACCATGCAGCCGATATGGATATTCCGTCCTCTGAGGCAAATATGCACCAGTTCTCAGTAGCGTTCTGCTGTGGCCACTTGGCCCAAGCTGACAACATCAGATTCTTCAACTGTGCTAATTTGGCCAGAAAACCTGGTCTTTAGCTAGTGAAATCTCCAATGCTGCCCATTACCTTTTGTACAACTGTAACTCAACATGTAATACCAAAATTAAGCATAAATATATCCATGCAAGTGCAAATATTGCAAAAGCACCAATTGCGTAGAGCATTTACTGAGTTGATGCACAGGCACTGGATTGCTGCTAAGTTGTCTCTCCCAATGGTGTCACAAAAGTCACTTACTTGCACAACAACTGCTCCTCCACCAAGCACGGCAGTGTTGTTTTCAAAGATGCATCCATTCACCTCCAGAACATCCCCCTGTAATGAACATATTGAAGCAATGAGCAAAGCAACGCAAGCTGTACATAATGCAGTTGCACTGTGTTGTCATCAAGTAGAACATTGACAATATGCCCATCATGTTCCTTCACCCACTCTACCATACAACAATTCCCAAGTGGAAGGCACATGATGGTCGAACGACTGTTGGCTGCCAATCTCAAACACCATAGACACTCCAACAGGATGGGCCAGAGAGGTCACATCTTGTTCAATACGTTCCATAGTGCTATTAGCCACATGACACCTTTTGGAAGCAGCAAATACATTTCAGTTGCTGACAAAGGCACGGTCGTCCTAAGCAGATACTAAGGAAGCTTGACTGAAAAACAATATGTGACCGACACAACACAGGACAGTTCTGTATTGTGGCATTCTACTGACCCCACCAATTCATCCCTCAGGGGGCTCACAGCCTCTACAATCGATTACTGCTAAACACACAGTGCAGATCGCAGTACCTCAGAATTCAGGCAATGTGTTTCAAGAGTCAGGGTACCTGCAGTGCTTCTTTCCAACACTAATATTCAAAAATGACACATAAAACATCTGAATACCTAAATGTCGGTAAAAACACATAACATTCATTCACCATTATCGCACAGTACATCTCTGTCATGCATTCGCCTTCCTTCTCATTTGTGTTCGTGCAGTCTGCACGCTCCACAAAAATGCACTGAATGCATATGCCTGCACCGGTGCATATCCCGACATTCAATCTCTTTCGATCGCTGAATTTATAACAGCACACTGTACCTGAGCATATATTGCTCCTCCATGCTCCCCAGCTTCATTCTGAGCGAAAGTGCAGTCGCTGCTCTCAACTGACCCGCTATCCTGTCAGTGTGTGCACACTATGTCAGTAGCACAGCAAAGTTCATCTTGAGCGTCCTGTGACTTCCAACCATGTTTTGCCATGCAAATATAAGTGTGCTGACATCCGATGTTCCAATGCTGTACAGTCTGTCCAGCACCATAACTATTATCACAAAGCCAATTATCCTGCCCATCTTGCCAAATAATGAAGTCAATGTGTCAATGACCATGATGCTATAATGCCAATACTATTATCTATTGCCGCAACTTCTTCAGTTCTTCCACACTGTATGGAGAATTCATCTGCCCAGAAACTTGGTACAACCCTGTTGTACATCTATTCACAAATTGGCACATATACTGTTTACTGTTTAGATTTTCTTCTTTAGGAATGTTGCCCTTTCAGCTAAGCAACAGAAGGTTCTGAAGAACTACACTATGGCTTCCTAGATGTTTCAAAATGTTAGAAATACCAATCCCAGGCAGTGCCCATTCGGCAGTGATTGTTTGCCATCAAAACACAGCATGCTACTTTTATGTGTGCACTTCCAGCACCACAGATTGCGTTGTCAGGGCGCATATTATTGAAAAGGGCCCAACATTGTTGCATCAGGCTACAGCTAAACGAGTCAATCAACAATATCTTTCTCGCAATGCTATTTTCATTCAAGACACTTCACAATGCACTCTCTCTATGCAGCACTTCATTTGACAGGCAATTCAGGCTTTCACCTTGTCCAAATACTCTTACAATAACTCAAAGTGAATATGCATTTTGCCAAGTTAATGAATTTTACCCTGATCTCTGCAACTTGTACAGCCCTATTTAGGATGTCAGGCAAGGATCGCACACAAGATACTTCCATTCACTATTCATCAAAGTTTAAATACAAAACATCATTGAGATGGTGGTTACAAAATGCTCGCTCTGTCCCCCCCACCAAAAACAAGAGCCTTTCAATGCTGTATTCCATGACTACCTCTTTGAATCAGCTCCCATCCACAATTCGCAATATAAGCTCAAAGTGATTTGTCAATATGCTGTATGCCTAGGTACATTGCATTTTGGGCTTGCCCACAGCACCTAACCACTGCACACCTGCCCAAACAATGCTCCTCCTCGCTCTGCGGCGACATTCAGGGTCCATGTGCAGCCTCTGCTGGCAACCGCCACGCTTTGCTGTAAAACGTCCATGCAATTTTGTTAACATGAAAAATTTTCCTGGGGGTGCCGCAATACGTCCTGGCAAACTGTCTTGCACATTTGGAATCATGCCCAAATCATATGTTTCAATAATGCTCAGCTGATCCTGCCATTTTGGTTGTGATCAACAACAAATATTTTTCTAATATCATCAGAGATGAGAACACAATACTGAGCACAAAAGTTCAGTACACGGAGATTTTCAAAATATTCTATTTGTTGTGTTTTACTATCACTGGCATGCAAATAGTAGGTAGTCACTAGGCAAGGGTTTGTGCATGACCAGCACGAATATTTTCACACTATATAGCCTGTGTCTAATTATTGCACACTGTTCTTTAAGCACAGCTCTCATATAGAAAGAACTGCCACTTGCAAAAACTTCCCTGTCCAAACACCAGCACTTTTGTGTGCACCACACCAACACACTACTGCTTCCCTCCCCATTCACTGCCACTCTTCTTGCCAATGTACTTGGATTTCGTATGTTGGATGCTTTGCTTAAATCCAGTACATTATTGCACACACTTCTGTGTGTGTGTGTTTGTGTGTGTGCATGTGCGGCCCTGATGAATGTCAAAATTTCTGAAGTGTCCCATTCTAGTTCTGCTCACCCGTGCGAATAATGCTCCTCCTTCCTTCCCTGCTTTGTTCTGGGAGAAAATGCAGAATAGGCTGCGGATGGACACGCTCTCCTATAACAATGCACGAAGGGCCACCAGTGTGCCAGAGCATTGTCAGTTGGGCAGTAGTTTTATTCATATTGGCAGGACTCCACATAGCATACAGGTGTGGCCACCCAATTTGCTCCAAGAACATTTTCAGTCCACAATCAACATTTGCATTCAGCTGGAGGCCGAATGATAGTTACAATTATTGCATTCATGCACGACTGAGTCACTTTGATAGTTTCACATTCTTGCAGCCAAGATTTTCCCTATATCATAGATGCATGGCATGTGCATGACCAATACCTCCTGTCACTCTTCCACCCTGCTATGAAATTCTTATGTCAAGTGTATCCAATCTGGAGACACTGACCAACGTGCAGCCCGTCCATTCTGCTATCTCTGATTCAAAAGTCATCTCCCTTGTCCAAATTGCAGAGGCCAAACTTGCCGATCACAACTTTGACAAAAGCAATCTTGATGGGCCCTATTGATGGCTGTTCGTGGTCACCCCAGTATGCAAAACGGCGCTGTTGTTCTTCAGATACGTTCAGAGGAGCACAGATGTCATCTTTCATTTTGCTGGAACCTTGAGAGGAGTATGGCCAGCTCGTCTTGCTTTGCAAAAGAGGTGGATCAAGCTAGGCTATTGCTAGAGGAGAGGTATGGCTTGGCAGCTTGGTATGCGCTGAAGCTTTGGCTAAATTCAAAGCACATCCCAAAAAAAGTTGCAGGCTTGCAACTGATATTTGCGCATCAACAACAATTGTGCATATGTTGTGGCCAAGGGCCAAGAAAATCTAGATTAGTGCAAGATCAATGACTAGCCAGTGCACCAAAGTTGGCAAGGCTGTGCATGCTGCCACAAACCCAAAAAGGCCCATGTTGTTGTCAACATGGCCAATCAATACAATTGATATTTTCGAAGACGGGATTGAGCTTTGCAAGGAGATGCTTCACGAAGAGTGTGGTTGCAATGATGCCAAAATTCTTGAAAGTTTGTGGTAGTGTCTATTTACGTTCTACAACAAGTTCTTAAACTATTTTAGGGGAAAACAGGCTGGCAAACCATAAACATAAGGTGGAACTACCGGCAATTGAGCCTCTGCCCAAGATGGACGGGGATGTTTTTGATAATCCTTTGAATTTTCTGTTGTGCACTGATGGCTTACATAATCAAGATTTATATTACCCTGAAATCGACCAAGGAATCCGAATCTGGTGACAGATTTACTAATTAAGTTGATCATGCCTATTTACGGTAAAGTTAGATAACCGACCAGACTTGTGAATTGGAGGTAGTAACTTCTCACAAATAGGTATATGCAAAAAGACTGAAGCACCATGTGAACCGATGCTCTTTGAGAACAGTTGAAAACAAACCATGCTAGCCAAACACAAACCACAAACAGTTGCTACATAACCAGTTACTCTTTTCATAGTGAGCCCAAGACAAGTGCAAATGTGGCAAGACCTTGTAGTTTCAATGGCAGATGCCTGCAGCAGTAATTCTATTCTCTGGCAAGAATATAGCCCAAAATTTGGTTAGTTCAATGCCACATTCACCATGTAACATTGCTTGAATGTCTGCAGGGCTGGAAGGACACCCTTGTGATCAAACATGTAGGCAAACATCTTTTGAAATGTCATTCTTCACCACAGAATTGCCAACATCTGCAGCATGTTGCCTCAATGCATTACTGTATGCACATGACAAATATGCATGGCTCCCTCCATCACATCTCATCTCCTCTTCCCCCTGAATCCTTGCAGTTTCCACTATTTAGAAGAATTCTAAAAGCTTTGTGCTGCCCTGTTGCATGTGCTATCCCTTTTGTCTGTCAACCATTGCATACAGGTGGAAGGAAGTGGAAGGAATTGGGGTCATATTGGTGCCGCTCACCTGTGCATATAGTGCTCCACCTTCATCTGCAGCTTCGTTGTTTTCAAAGATACAGTCGCTGCTGTCCACTACGATGCTTTCCTACAAAATGCATGCAAATTATTGTTGCATTAAAGGCAGCCTTTAATGCACAGCCGCTGTGCAAGAGTTGCAGAGAAGTTTACACACATTGGCAAGATTCATGCACATGAGCAGGTATGGCTCATTCCCCTGCCCAGAAGCCACAGAGCATGCCTAATATACTGACTTACACTAACAAGCCATGGATTTAAATATGGCAAGAGGCAATTCCAGCCAATGCAAATTTTAATATTGGTCACTTTTCCAATGCAAGCGTTCGGGAACAATGCAACTATGCATTAATTGCATGTAGAGTTTGGCACAATCCTATTGGAAAAGTGGAGAAGGGAGGTGGACGTAGCTGGCAAGCCCTCTACCTAGACACTGTGCATTTCCTACCAACATGCAGCATTTGTCTGTGTAAAGTGCCATATAATTGTAAGATGTTAGACATTGCCAACTTGCCAAGACAATGGCTAGGGGGTACAATGCAGGGGCTCTCACAAACACACTTCCAACCAAGCTCACCCAACGTATCAGTCACCATGAATTACAATTTCTGACATTGTGTACATTTGCAGACAGTCTGTCAATGAGTTACTTTTATGTACAGGACATGATGCAGCTATGTCAACCAACTGAACATATTGCTTCCTCTGAAATATGCCTCACAACAGGATTCCCCAGTTGACAACATTTAAAAGCAGTGTGGATTAGTCACCCTTGTGTCAACACACATGTTAGGAATGCAACAGCACAAATACTTGGAAAGCTGTAATTCCAAGTGCCAGGGGCAATTCAGCCCCCTCATCCATCAATATACTGCTGACAGTGCTCACCATAATAAGCACTATTCCACTCTTCCTACACCAATAAACCATTTTCTTGCTTTGTTGGTTACTCCTCTTTACTTCCCTCTATTGTATGTACACATTTCCATGCATTGAGAATGCAGCATTAGGTTCTTCCCTGACACTACAACCAGCTTCTGCATCATTCCATCCCTCGTTAGATTGCTTGACCACAGTGTTGCTCACCTGCACAAACAGTGCTCCACCAAACCTGGCAGCATTCCTACTGAAGGTGCACCCCCTTGTGTCAGCAGTCACATTGTTCTGCAAGGCATATGTGTAGAGTCAGTGGGGCAACAAAGCCAGTGTCAGCCACACAGTTAAGATCAATAGCAATGTGATGGCTTGTGCACAGTTGCAGGGATTTATCACAATGCTGCCAGGTCTTTTGCCAATCTGGGGGCTTTTGCTATCTTGCTGTGTAGGGAATGACACAAGGATTTTGTTGATCATGGGGTTTAAATAAATGACATTCAATACAAACACACAGCATGGCCCTAACAGGATGATAGTTGCAGCTGTGTCCACAATATCCATATCAAAGCCCTACCACCTCCCCACGTATGGAATCTGCACTCAGCCAGCACTGCCATATGGTGAATGGTGCTCAAATATGATGGTACTCGTGAGACTGCTGCTGGCAGAGGGACACCACAATTGTGATGCAAACTGCCATGTACTGTCAACGCTAAGTGATGCTCTCACAGTAATGGCACAAAAGTGCAATAGGCGTTTCTGCAGTGCCCCCTTCTAGCAGCCCCCATATCACCACCCATAGTGGCCCCCATAGCGCCCCCTATAGCGGCCCCCATAGCGCCCCCTATAGCGGCCCCCATAGCGCCCCCGTTTTTTGGCTTGTCACCATCTCTGTAGGGCTTTATGCAGCTTTGTTGGACAATGAGACCTCAAACTTGTATGCGGGGTGGGGGTGGGGATCCCCTGAACTGCTTGTCACAGTTCGTGCAACAGTGCCCAGTGCAGGCGGCTTTGGCACTGCGACCAAGTCGCTGGCATCAATAGAGCCAGTATGGGTCCGGTAGGCTGGGTGTAGCGTATCCTTGGAACTGGCGGCCAAGGTACCCCTTACACCGGCACCCAGGTACCCCCTACACCGGCAGCCATAGCACCCATTACACTGGTAGCTCAGGGTACTGCCTACACCGATGGCCAGGGTACCTTTACACCACCTGCTTGGGTTAACCCCCTGTACCCAATAGCACCCCCTTTTGACCATGTCAACCGTGGGGGAGGGAGGGGGTGGCCCCATATAGGGCCCCTACTGTAACTGCAAGTACTGTCAAATGGGATATTAGTATGCATTACAGTCAGTTCGATTTCTACTAGTGTGCCAAACTGGCAAGCTCTTTGGAGGGCTGCTCTGAGTGCTATCAAGGGTCATTCATATCATCAGTCACATAAATTGCCCTGAACATGATACTAGTGTGGAGACAGCAACAGGGGAATCATGGCTCTGAGAGGTCCCATATACCCATACCCACACAACAAGTGGCAATAACTGTACTCCTGAAGGTGGAATCCTCATACTAGGAGGTTTTTGTTTTCCCAATTGGATTGAAATTTGAATTGCACGTTATACCAATCCATGGCTATCTGCCGGAATCATATTATGTCGAACAGTACAGATTGAAGTATTGCTATGTCTCTCAAGCACTGTCACAGTTTGTTGATATAGAAAGGAAAATAACATGCCATCATCACAAGCAATGCTGCACACAGCTCCAGCAATAAATAGCAACAGGGATGTGTCTACACAGACTGTCTGAACGTTTTGAGCAAGAATGGAACAGAAATTGCCTTGCCAATAACTTTGTGGTAGCCTGCTCAGTTTCCATTCTACTTCCTTGCTATGCTGTTTTCCATCACTTCCACTCTGATTCCAGTTCCTGCTGTTGTTGGCCATTTTTCCAGAGTCTAGCAGTTTATTGTGTTCCCATTGCCAGCATTGTGCAGCAACACTGTGTAATCATTTCTACCATTGTGCACAACCACCCCATACCCCATTCTGCACAACCACTGTCCAATACAACATCTGTTGTTAACTTTGTCTTGTGAATAGTGGTATAAATATCCATATTTTGCAATACTGGTTTGTAACACACTCAGCTGTGCATGGCTTTCTTGCCAGCACACCCTTGCACGATGCAGCTGCTTGCCATTGGGATAAGAATAGCGCTATAATTGAAGCTTGCCAACATCTCTTTGCTTCCCTCCATACTACCATTATTTTAAGTACCTGTTACTGCACAAGTGTGCTGCAACAATACCAAGCCTTCTCTCTTGCAACAAAATATTAGCAGGCATGGGCAGAAAGTCAAGAAATGCATGCTTGGCCAGCGATACGTGCAATAACATATCCAGTGTCCTGATGGAATGCTCAAAGAGCTTGATAGTAGTGTAACACACCCATGCATACAGTGCTCCCCCAGAACTGGCAAAGTTGTCAGCAAATGTGCAGTTGCTGATGCGAGCCGTCACATCTTCCTGTTACACGCACAAAAAATAATCAGGACATCGCTGATGCCAGGATCATTGTCCACATTGCCAGGACCTGCATCATGTCGAAGTAAGCCCGCTGCCAGCACAGACCAATATCCACAGCTGTCATTCAATGGTGTGACATCATCTGTTACAAATTGCCATATTCCACATTGCCCAATGTCTCGTGGAGGAGCATTGCCAATATTGCTGCTTGCCACCACAGGTGCCTGGGTCAGATCTGAAACTTTACACAGGCAGACACACTGGAGGACCAAGAATGCTGCCATATCATCTGTCTGCTACAACACTGAAACTAATATGAGCAAAGAATGCACAACTTGAAAACCACCAAACACTGATGAATGTCCCACTTTTCACAAAGAGTGCATCAATACCAGCACTCGTACTGTGCCAGGAACACCAGACTGCTGCGCAACATCATGTGCATGCTCCTCTTCATCCTTTGTAATTTTTTGCCATTTTGTCCCTTGCCTCAATTATGCATACAAAGCTTTTGCACTCCACAGGAATAACTGAATTGCCTGCTCAGGCCAAGTCTAGGGTCCCCTCCGAGAGCACCACACAGGTGATCTCACTGCATCCTCAGTGCTTTTGCTACTTGAAAGGATTGTACACACCTGCGCATACAGGGCTCCCCCGATGTCGGCATTGTTTTGTCCAAAACTACAGCCGCTGATGTTAGTTGTCACGCCGACCTGTCAAACAAGCACGAAAGGTTTGCAAAGCAGTGAAGCCACCAGAAAATGTGCCACACAGTGTGCCTCCAGTAGCAACTCCCGTGTATGTCAGCAGACATGGCCATACATTTGCGCAAAACACATATTGCTGCCTAAAGCAGGAGGCATACTCGAGCCAATAATTGCAGCCAGCTCTCACCATAGGCACAGTGCAGTACCAGTTCTGTGTACTGGCACTGTTTCTGAAACAGAATATAAGTTCTGTTGAGTGTGCACACAGCTCACATACAAAGTTCTGATATTCATGATAGGCTGTGTGACAATGGATGCACACAGAGAATCAGCTTAGCAAGCTTTACCAACACTGTGGAATAGTGTGCTATGTGATCCATGCTTCGCTGGCCTCGTTGGAATGCTCCTTCATCCCTTCTGCCTTAGGTTCAGAAGACTGTCATGCTGCAGAGGGAATTCTTTCAATCAGTGGCTTGCTCAGCTGCACATGCTATCCCAGATACTTTCGCATTGTCCCCAATTCCCATGCTTCCCACCTTTGCATGCAGTGCTCCTCCACTGTCACCCGCTGAATTTTCATCAAAGCTGCAGTCCCCAATGTCAGCCATTACATAATCCTGTCCATACACATGAGAATTGGTGCATCTACAAACATCGAGGGTAAAGAACGGTGTCATTGCATTTACAGGGATTGTGCACAACAGGAAATACGGCAATTTCGTGTGCCAAAGGCAGCAGGGTCCATCGCAATGTAAATTGCACTTGTTAACCCTGAATTGTGGCTGTGCTGCAGCAAAACAAGTGCCGCATCCCCCACCACACCATTATCACACTCCAACATTCAATAATATTGGTGCAACAGTATATTTGGCACACTTCATCATCAGGGTAACTGGAAATGGGATATGGACAGTTGGTTAGGGATTCACCTGTCAATTCTGTACTCAGCTTTTGCCAACATTTGTATTTCCCTCAAAACACAACCCTTTGACAGTTCTGTGTATTTCCTTCCTCAGCTAAAAATCCACATGGCTATTGGATTCATTTCATGCACAACGGATCAGAACAATTACCAATCCCTTCAACTTTCATTGTCACATTTGCCGCCAGTTTGGGGTGCTCGGCATGTTTGCATGCCACAAACTTACCGACAAGCCATGATACACTTGCAAAGGAGTGCTGCCATAATAAATCAGAACAAGTTACAAGTACCTCACTGAAACAGTAGATATGTATGTATATTTTTCCAAAGGCAAATTCTGGACAGCAGGAAAGCAATAATTATAGCACATTGCTTTGCTACTGCCTAAAGCAGTGTGGCACAGCGAAGCAACTAGACAGGCTATATATTCAGATGCTAATTTTGTAATTCATGCACTTTTGTTTGCTACCACACCACTCCAAATGAGACACTCTCACACTCCACACATGTCCTGCCGCCTTCTACTGAGAGTTTGTAGCCAATTTTCCATACATTTGCCCAAATTGTTGGCCAACAACCATCGGCAGTATGATGTATGCACAGGAGAAAACATTGGCTTTCACTTAGCACCTCACATGCACAGACAAAACTGCACATGCAGGCTTCTATTCTTGAACCACGTACCCGTGCAAACAGTGCTCCTCCGAAACTGGCAGCATTGTTTATGTCAAAAATGCTACCTCTGACGGAAATTGACACATTGAACTGCAAAACCATGCACATCAAGTAAGTACACCTAGAAGACTTGCGGCAGACATCTGATGCAGCTCATCTACTGTCGCATAGCATGAACACTATCCACAGCAAAGCAACACAACTTGCTGCAAATGTACTAGCAATGCCCCCACTCCATGTTACCGGAAGCTATGAGCTATTGCATGCGCAGCAAGTACGACGATGTCCACTGTGGGACATGCCAATTTTCAGGCCTGTGTACGCATTGTCCACTCATCCAGTTCCATCACAGAGTAAAGCCAACTGGGAATATTTCAACATATTCAAATCTTTGCACAGTTTGGGACTGCCTCACAGCTCTCTTGTGCAGTGCATAGCAGCTGGCTGGGTAAGCTACTGTATTTTCATCAACAAAACCCTAGTTCTTGACAGAAATCCTTAACACACAGCCAACCATTTTGACACACTTGCCTTATGCAATAACTTGAACTTAAATTATAAAACAAAACTATGAGCTGCACAGCACTGTGTGCAAATATTTGTCAGGCTCTAAGTACCAACACCAAGTGATATAGTTGCATCTGCCGGTAAACTCTGCTCAATTCCTTACTGTTTCTCACAGCAGGGGCAGGACAAACACATTTTATTTGCAAAATTCATACATGCATTACCAAGAGCACAACCTTCTGCATACTTCTTGTTCAAAATCCCAACATTGCTGGAGCTCTTCTTAGCCCTTTGTTAGCGCAGAAAAGTTATAATGACTGTCACCACACACATATGTTCTATTTATGCAACACTGCCTTTCCACTTTGCCTTTACTTGCCTTTGATTATTTCCCCTCTTAATTTAAAGGCTGGACAGTTTAGAATCACTTGTTTATGCTTTGTAAATCCTATTGTAGATGCTAGCTCTGTTGCAGATCAAACAATACATTTGTTGGGAACCATTCTGATGGTGCACACCTCTGCATACAATGCACCACCCCAGTTAGCATCGTTGTTGGCAAAAGTACAGCTTGTGACTCCGACAGTCACATTATCCTGGCACATACACAAATCAAATTAGCGAAGGAAAAACAAAAATTTGCAATCACAAATCCCATCCATTGCAGAGCAGATGCCAATGTGCTTATACACGAATGCCTTCATGTTCATTTATTAACGCATCAATGAACATTCCTGCATACCTGTTGCTCCGAGTGCAAAGGACAATCCCCCAAGCAGATCTGACTTACAGGCATGTCAAAGTAAACAGCATTTGTCTTGCATATGGCTTCTATCATATTAGGGTTTCTGAGCCAGCACATCAAACTTGCAGCAGTGCACCATATTTCAAGATAATACATTATGGCAATTAATTAAGGATTGAACATGCCAGGCCGCCTCAAACTTGAAACACATACTCTACGCAGAAATATTTTCGCTGAGAAAAATTTTTGAGTGTTTCACGCGAAAATTGCTTTGCGGGGAAACATTCTGTGCTCTCGGTGTGTGCAATCTTTTTTCCACGGACTTTTTTGCCCTGTAAAATTGCTGCTGTCTGAATATTTTTGCTGCGTGAATTTTGTGGGTGAGCTCCCGGCGAGTGTTTGCCTTGTCTGTAACCCATTCCGAGGTCTAACAAACTGAGGGCCCTTGAAGAAACGCCTGCCCAGATTGGGGCACCCGGATTGGCGTCTGGCGGCTTCCTACTTGCGCCACCTGCAGTGGCCTAGGATGGGCCCTGCTGGTGGCCCAAGCGGGTGCCAGTGAGGGCGAATATGTGCCACAAAATTGGCACCTTGCGGGCGCTGCAATGAAATGGCTCTGGCCAGTGACATGAATGGCTGTCCGAGGGGCGCTTCAGGAAGCCTCCCATTTGCACCCTCCGGAACGGCTTAAAATGGCCCAGTTCACTGTATCCATCCCATGCGCAAGCCGATGTCTGGGAGAGGTGGGGAGGGGGATGGGGGGTGCACGGGGAGGGGGCGGGGCTGTGGGAGAGGGCAGAATCGAATGTATGGGGGCACCATACGTGTCCGACAATCGGGCACCTGATCGTGGATCTAACCAGAGCGGTTGATTTCACGCACCATTCGACGACTTTGTAGACCATGCTGGCAATGCGTGTGCCTGCAGCTAATGTATTTCATGGACAAAGGCTATCATTCACAAAAAAAGGGTGGGGGGAGGGGATGGGTCTCCTTCTGCACTGGCAAAGTGCTGTACCTGCTTTGGCTCCTGGACCTCATGGGCACCAACTCCCACTTGTGGTTCCCAGTCCAGGCCTCAAGAAGTGACAGTGGTTGATGGTTGTGGATCTTGTTATCCACTGTTTAGGCAATGTGAAGACCACATTTTGCCTCTTGCATTTGCCCTTTCTGCGCACTGATTGATACCACTTGCGGGTTCCAACAAGGCATTCACCAGTGACATCAATCAGCAGAGGCATGGAGTGAATAGGGCAGAAATGGAAGGTAATGTTTGGCCTCCCATTATTGCCATTTATGACATCTTTTACACCAATGCCCTGGGCACTATGCAATTGACCATTGAGCCTTAGTCCCTTGTCGCTACAGTCTAGAACTTGGGATCCAACATTGGCCGAACAGTGTCATCATGTCAGTGCATTGGAGTTGGCCTTGTCAGACCCATCAATTGTTAGCACCCTTTTGCATCTTTGGCAGACTAGTGCATATGGTGCAGTACTGATGTGCTGATGGCGGTTTTGCACTAGCACATCCCTTCCCCTTGCTTTGGGCAAGCAGAAGGCTTTCTACTCTTAACCCCCTAAGGGGGGAGGGGGGATAGATAGGCTGTTGACCCCTGTTGGCATGTCAGCATTGTCAGCAAATTGGCGCTGGTGGTGCGAGACTGACGTGCCGGTGGTTCAAGCCTGACCACTCCAGGCCCTCCACACCCACCCCCATAAAACCCATTGGCATCTTGAAATGCCTACATCTGCCAACTCTTGCCAACATACTAACAGAGCTAACGGTGCCAATGTGTCGGTGCCAATGCATCAGTGCTCCTTGCCAACATCGGCTAAGTTGTGGACCACTTTTTTCTTGTGGGCACTAGTTGACACCACTCGTGGGTGCCAATTAAGGCATGCACCAGTGGTATCAATTGGTGCCCATGAGGATCAAAACTGGCAAAAATGGGAGGGAGCACTTAGCCTCCCACACCTACTGGTTTGCTACATTATTTTTGTGTGCCCAGCACAGCCATTTTCCCCCACTCTGCAAATTACCCAATATGCAGATGAAAATGTGCTAGGATTCACGCAGGCACAAGCTGGTCTATCTGTCTGCTCACATCTATCCACACAGCGGCAGAGTGCCTTTATTCAACTCATGAATTCATGAACCAATGTACCTCTGTTTGTCCGCATACACAAATTAGCCACAGTGTCTATCTACCAATTCATCGATGGACTGTCTGACCACAATCTGGTGAACAGACTAGAGGACATTCACAATCTGTACTGAAAAAGCACTGGAACTTTGTACTTCTGTTCAGTCTGCGCACCTTGGCATATAGAGCTCCCCCAAAGTCAGCACTGTTCATGGAAAAAGTGCAGTCTGTGATGTCGATCACCCCGTGTGTCTGTCAATCACATTTGAGGTCACAAAAGCAGCACACCAAGGGCCAAAGACCCGGAATGGCATGTCTTTATTGCTTAGGCTTGTGCATGATCACAGATGGCACTACCACGTGGCTGTGGCAATGCAACAGGCACAGCACATATAGCAAGGTGTGACACCTTCCAGAATTTGAGCCTTGCACTCAGCAATCAAATGTCACAATCATGTCACCAGTAATTGTCATACTAATAATCGATGCTTCAAATTCATGCACACTCTGCAAGCGTCTCACTGTGTTGAATGTACCACTCTGGTACAGATTTCTGGCACTGTGCCAGTGAATGTGCAGTTACACCTCACGTTCAATATATATAGCATGCCTGAATCATAGCAACTTCAAAACATAAACGTTCAATTTGCGCATATTTTCATTTACAAAGAAAGCATATCGATGATGGATTGATAATGCACTGAATCTATTGAGGGCGTTCGATATGGAACAGAGAAGTGTACCATTGCCAGTATGGGTTATGCATGGTCAGAGCACCAAAGCAAAGCATTTAATGGCTACACCTCCCAGAGGAACAATAAAGTGTTTCTGGTCACACTTTTTGGGCCCCTCTTTGTGCTCACCTGTAACAATCAAATGCATTAGAATCCCATATTACAGAACTATGTGCCGAATTGCAAGCAGAAGTCCCAGTGCATTTCAGTGCAACTGAAGGGTTGAATGTCCAGCATGGCATACCTGTGCATACAATGCTCCTCCATCTGATGCATTGTTGTTGGCAAAGGTGCAGCTGTTGATGGTGGCTGATCCATTGTCCTGTCCAACCCAAGTGAAATGTCACATAGGAATTCAGCCAGTGCAGGAAGTGCCACGTAACTTATTGATGCTGTCAGACTGTTTGTGCGACCATATGTACAGACATACTGTCCATCAATATTGCATCATCTTCCTGCAGTTAGCATGGGCATTTCACCATACCTTCAAAGGTTGCATGCTGCACCAGCACCATGGCTCTGACACAGTCATCACTTTTGGCAATTTAGCTTCTTACACACGTACACGGCCCTCGTCTCACCTAAATGGATTCTGTTTTTCGTGTTGCACCATCACCTTCACCAGAGCATTGTATTTGTGTATGGACTTCCTGTGCTTGCAGGGTATGCATGGCAACACATTGTTTCTGACACATGCTTCATTTTTGCCAGTTGAGCATGCCTCCTCAACAGTATTGTGCATCTAACAGGCCACTCTGACATACGCAACTGCTAGAATTGTGGGTATGTTCTGTTTTCATAACCATTTACCCATTCTGTATTTGACTTTCAACAGCTTGGGTGCATCACAGTTTAGAAAACAGAAAAGTGGAGCAATTGACTAATTAATTACTCATTTCATATTGTACTTTGATTCAAGGAGCACTCACATTCCCAATATTGCACCTTCAAAGGCAGCACTGCTTTACAACAGAAAACCGATTTGTATTTGGAGTTGTGCATCTTTAGGAATTCAGCAAGCAAAGTCCCAATGGATGGAATCCTACACCATCAATACACTAGCCACAATATTTTATCAAAGGATAGCTTAATAACATGGTAGAAAGTGGTTGCAGACCATCAGTAATAAGTCTCAGAGCACATTGCTTGGATAGATGTTGTATACATCAACTTGATATGTACACAACAAGCAGCATCTGCAATGGGTGTTGAATTAATAAATAGATTGCATTTATTATGTATCTCCTTTGCCCCTCTGTATGTACACATTTCTACCAGCAGTTCAAGTAGATTTGCCAGCATCTGATCAAGTGCTCTGGATGTCGACCTAGAGTACCTGTCCATTGTCAGGTTGTTTCTTGCAAGTACAGTAATCCTATGCATGGTCGAGATGCTGGTCCTTATAGTTCATCAGCCTGGCAAACATCCTGGTACCAAACAGTTTCAAAACCATATGAATTGGTACCAGAGCAATAGACAAAATAGCATATAATTTTGTCATCTGGATTGCACCAATTTCCCCCTTGATACCTAAACTGTCATGTGGACAACACCAAACTGCTCCAATGTGCATTGGCACATTTTTCTGAGAGAAAACACTTCATTCTTAGGTTTAAGCTGAGACAACAAAAATGCAATGCATGGATTCAATACCCGATACTATCAGAATGTTCATTGCACCATCAGAGATGCTGGCCATCCACCAACTAACCATTGGCAACAGTTTTGTAGCTCTTGTTTTTCACAGGCCACAATCTCTTTCTACACAATGACTCTCATATTTGACGCTGATCTGCAACAGGAATGATTGGGAAAGCTCCTACCTTTACAAGGATGGCTCCACCAAGAGATTCAGCTGCACTAGCTCCAGAATTGCTGAGGCCAGCACCTTCAAGAGTGGCTCGGTTTCTCTCAAACACCACATTGCTGATCAAAGCTCTTGCACTCATTCCGACTTCCAGCGCAGCTCCGTTAGTTCCGGTATTATCTTCAAACACTGAATTTTCCAAATCCAGGCGGCACTCAGATGATACACCAATGCCTGCTGTCCCATTCATATTTGCATTGGACGTAAATTGCATCTCACTCATTCTGATGGGCAGATCTTCAGAAGCACAATTTGATATCAGCACCAGTGGGCCAGTCCCTCCCAAGGTGCAGCTGGAGAACACCATGTCCATCAGTCCCACTGCTGGTGACCTACAGCAAGAATAAACACAATTGTCAACAGACAGCAGCGAGATACAATCAGGGCCTTCCCTAACTTGCAGTATCAAATGTAGAGGCACAGAAGTCAAAGTTCCAGTGCAAAGCGAATACAGTGAGGGATTACAGATCGTGAAGCCCATTGTTGCCTTTGGCTGCAAAGTACTCTGGAAAGAGGAGCACAAATATTCTGCACATCCCTTCCACAAAAGCTCTCCCAATACTCGAGTAATGTATCATCGTTTGCAAAGTTATGCATATTCTATGGAAGCGCAGTTACACATGAGTATGGCCCCTACATCTTGCACAAAAAGACACAAAATGCCTGAAATGCTCCACATTCACATACACTGGCAGAAAGCGGCATGTTTGCGATGCCAACTGCGATGCCGTTTTAGACACAAAGTGATGCCATCACAGTGTTTGCAATGGCAGAAACATGGCTGTGATGGCATCAATTTGTGTCACATGGCATCGCAATTGGCATCTCAAACAGGCTGTTTACTACTGGTGATAGCATCAAAGGGGGAAATTATCAGGTGGTCTGGAAAATGGTATCCAGGCATATATTAGTTGGCGAAAGATGGCCATTTATCCAGTGGCACCCTGTGTAAGGTGTGTGTAGATTTTGGGCTGCAAGAGGTGGTGATCTGACAAGCTGTCCAATGTCACGTGCAACATCTAGCTGTTATAACCTAGTGCAACGCTGCACTTACACATGTCTATCTGGACATTTGGACATGCCAGTGGATAATAAAGCAATTCCAAAATGATACAGCCACTTTGACTCATGGCGCCACACCGTGCTTTCGTTCTTGAGTGTCTCAAATTGGCATCACATGGTAATGCACAGTTCCATTGCCATCATTTGAGGAAGACACTCACTTCCTAAGTGACCAACATTGATTGGCAATGAAATGGTGAGCCATCTTAACATCTCCACACACCCATGCACACACTTGGTGTTGACCCATACACCGAGTCTTAAACGCACACTCACAGATGCAAATACACTTCATTGACCCACTGACAAGGATCACATATATTGCTCTTGGCAGCTCCAGGAGGGAAATCTGCAATTACGCAAAATAGGAAAATCTCTCTGGAGAGAACTATAGGGCTCACCGGATGTCAAAGACAGTTCCTCCAGCAGGGCAGACAAATTCCAACTTCGACCCATCCACGCTTCTGAGTGACAATGGTTTGTCGATCATAATCGTAGACACAGC
The DNA here is from genome assembly GCA_905146915.1 of Ostreobium quekettii. Taxonomy (NCBI): domain Eukaryota; kingdom Viridiplantae; phylum Chlorophyta; class Ulvophyceae; order Bryopsidales; family Ostreobiaceae; genus Ostreobium; species Ostreobium quekettii. The sequence goes on along the minus strand of CAJHUC010000589.1, from coordinate 7,145 downwards.
CTCCACAGTTTGCAGATCAAAAAGGACAACATCATCAGGTTCAGCACAGTCCACAAAAAACTGGACATCATTGCCAGTCAGTGCCAATGCCTCTTCTGTCACAAGGATGGTCGCTGGGGATGTATCATCTCTGAATGACCCACATGCAAGCTGATTTCCTTCATCTGGGGACATGGCAGACAACATCATTCAAAAGAAGAAAATTTACAAGAGTCAGCATATGCAGTTTGACAAGAGTGCACACAACCAGAAACAAAAAAGGTAATGGCAAGGTGCCTTCCGCACAATGGCTCTGCAGCAATTGCACATGTCTGCACAAGGTGGCCACAGAAATAGCATGTAAGAGGTGGCCTCTCAACGTGGTCTTGCTCCCAAGTCAAGTGGCTGCATTGGCAAAGTACTTCATTCACACAATTTTGACATCCAGGACAATGGAGAAGACATGAAACCCTTGACCAACATCACTGACCTGTATAGTATCAACACCCGGGTGTTGACCCGGGTCCCATTAACTAGGCACTAGGGAAAAAAGGCCCGAATACCACATGCTCAAACATGTACAAAAATTATGGGTTTGGGTGGCTTACGTGTCTTTACCATGCAGAAAACTGATGAAATGCATATATATGTATATCGGATGTTTTCTTCCTCTGCTATTCTGGGACCCTACATTGGCTCTGGCTCGAAAAGGGTCCTTTCGTCATTACTACTTGAAGGGGATCCTTAGATTTCATTTTTGTGCACTATATTGAAATTAAATAAGTAAATAAGTAAATAGATAAATAAGTGAATAAATGAACGAATGATTAAATAAATACAGTAGGGGTCCCTATATAGCGCCCCCCCCGCGACATGGCCAGAAGGGGGGCGCTATTGGGGGCCGGGGGCGCTATTGTGTCAAGGGGTTACCCTGAGCAACCGGTTTAAAGCTTTACACATTAAGGGTACCATGGCCGCCGGTGTAGGGAGTACCCTAGACTGCCGGTGTAGGGGGCATGATGGCCACCGGTGTAGAGGGTATCATAGCCGCCGGTGTAGAGGGTATCATAGCCTCCGGTGTAGGGGGTACCCTGGCTGCCGGTGTAGAGGGTATCATAGCCTCCGGTGTAGGGGTAATCATAGCCGCCGGTGTAGAGGGTATCATAGCCGCCGGTGTAGAGGGTATCAAAGCCGCCAATGTAGGGGTGCCCTGGCTGCCAGTAGTGTGTACCCTGGCCGCCGGTAGAGGGTACCCTAACTGCTAGTGTACGGGGTACCTTGACCGCCAGCGTGGGGCGTACCCTGCCCCCAGCCTTCTGGGTCCATACCGGGTCTTGGGGCCAGCGACTGTCGCGGCGCCAAAGTCGCAGGCGCTGGGGCACGTCGCAGTGAAACGAAGCACTACGGGAATGGTGACGAGCCGTAAAGGGAGTCGCTAAACTTAGACAGGTCGCTAAATAGGGGTCGCTAAACCGGGCCCCTGTACTAGTTTGAGGTCCCACTGTGCAACAAAGCTGCATAAAGTACTACATAAATGGTGACATGCCAAAAAAGGGGGCGCTATTGGGGGCCGGGGGCGCTATTGAGGGGGCGCTATATAGGGACCCCTACTGTAAGTATAAGTAAATAAGTAAGTAAAAAAATAAGTAAATAAGCAAGTAAACAAATCAATAAATAAACAAACAAATAAATAAAAAATATAAACTAACAAATAAACAAAAAACAAAAAAACAAACAAACAAGTAAATAAATAAATAAATAAATAAATAAACAAATAAATAAATAAACAAATCAATAAATAAATAAATAAATAAACAAATAAACAAATAAACAAATCAATCAATAAATAAATATACAAATGAATAAACAAACGTACATAGATATACGAATACACATGCGTTTGCAGAAAGCGTTAGTTGGTCTCTTGTTTGCTAGCAAGTAAGGCTGGCCATTGCCTTCAACATGATGCCAAAAAAAGAAATATCACTGACAAGTGGGTGCACACAAACAGTTGCCAGGTGCGCATCTGACAGATGTGCACTCTATCCATCCCAACCTCTTTCCACTTGCACACAGAACAAGTGCTGTAGAAACTACAAGAGACACCATGGACTGTGACACATATCATGCTGCTGTACATCACATCGTGACCCACCTTGCCCCAGAGTGCCACAAATGGCAAGCAGCACAATGGCAATCTGCAGAGGAAAGCTCACATGTCCCCGAGGCAACATTCCACAACCTGCAGAGCCAGAAACACAACATTACTTTCACAGTGCCAGAACACTTGCTGGCTGCTTCCACCATCTTGTGCACAATTGCAATTTCAGCAGCAGAATCAGCTGCCATACCAAGTGCTGGGCATCCGTTGCCTGCATTGTGCAGATATACATGGTGCAAGATCGCCCTATTCTATGAGTATAAGCAGAAGCCAATGATACCAACCAAGCATTCAACTAGTGGAGACCTGGGACGGGTCCAGTCAACACCCTACACGTATGTGGAACGAAAACTTTCTTTTGCAAGGCGACAATGCCACAGGAAATCTAGACAGCTGGATATTCACTAGATGGACCAGCCCGCCACCTAGGATTGGTCTTTGTCACCTACAATGCAGGTTGAGACTGGATTCCATATTTCAATGCTGGAGCCCTGTGAGCTACGGCAAAGATTGTTGTGGATGATAAACCTGCAATTCCAGAAATGGAGGATGGCTGGAATGGACCATCACAGGCTGCTGTGAAGCATACCATTGTGGATAGCTGCTTGAGGACTGAAAATGACACCACTCATAATGTAGAATTGTGCATTGCACACTAGGTGCCTAGATGTGATGGTAACTGGTGGTTGGAGAACCCATCGTCACTACCTGTGCAGGCCTTTTTAGCCCACCTTGCAAGGATTCTGCCAATTTTCAAAGGGTTCTCTCCCAGACGGTTCCAAAAATCCCAAACAGCTCAACAGGACTGAAACTGCCAAGTGCAGTAGAGAAGGTTCTGTTTGTCCAGAAACCCCTCCTCGATGTCAGACTCGCCACATGACAAACAACAGCAGCCACAACACTCCAGCTAATAGATCCAAGGTCCAATCCAATGATTGCCTGGGAATGATTCCACTCTGAACTGTGTCAAACAAAATAGGAAAAAGAGGGTTGGTTGGGTGGCAGAGTGGGCTGTAAGAAACGCCAGGCACCCCTAACTTGACTACTGATGAGGATCGAAGCTCCTCAGACTGAACAGTACAATCCCCTTTCACAATGGCAAGCAAGCACGATGCTCGCCCTCAATCGACAGCAATGCGCACAGTTTGCGTCACCCCCTCGCGCCGTTTTCACTGTACCACGTCAGCACGATCGGTCGCCCCGCCCCACCGACCCCACACACCGCACCCACACCGCACAATGTACAGCCTCATTTCCGACATTGTCGGGAAACACCCATCGAAAAAAAACACAGAAAAAAAAACGCCGATCCCGTTTCACCGTACAGAGCGCCTAAACCTCGCACATCTCCAGCGCTTCGCCCCGCCGAGCTACACCGATCGACACGCGCCGACGTGCGGCGGCGGGCGACCGCTGGGCCCCCGGTCCACTGGCCAGGGAGCCGCCCGCCGCCGGTCCATTCGACTGACCCAGGTGCGGCGCTCGCGGGTCAGTCCCCCGTTTCGCGGGGGAGCGTCGGGGACGACCGGGCTGAAGCCGAACGCAGCCGCCAAAACGATCGTCGCGTCGGCAGCGACGGGAGGAGGCGTCGATTGCCGCCAGCACGATCGAACGCCAACGGGAAGGCACGCCCGCGTCACGACACTGGTTTTGCTGTCTTGACCCGCAGCTGGCTGAACCCGTGGGTCGATGGGTAGGCGCCCCGGGGGGCACATGTGGGGACCCCCTGGGTAGAATCATCGACCCGGCCGCCCCGCCGCACGCACCTCCCCGTGGTTGGCGGGATTTGCGCGGCCGTCCTTCGAGATTGACCCCGGACGTTCCGTTTCGATTCGATCGCCCCAGCGCGCCCCGCACCTCACTCTCGGAGGAGCCGGCGAGCGAGGAGAGCCGTCCCCGCCCCGTCGCGCCCATTCGTTCGTCCCCGGCGATCAGCGCATCCCCGGAAATGGAACAAGAATTCGTCCCGCCGCGGGCGGCCCCCGCGGCTGGGCCCGCGGATCCCCGAGCACCCGGCCGCCAGCCACGCCGCTCGTCCGCACCGGATTGCTCCACCCAGGGGAGATGACCCAGGCCACTCGCTGTCGCCGTCGACACGCGCATCCCCGGCACAAAAGGCGAATGAAAATTGCCCACCCTGCGCGGCTCGATCCCGCGAGGGCCCTTACGGCTGGGCCCGCGGATCCCCTGATGCGCTATTGATGCCGCGCGGCCACGGCATGTCGCTCCGTCGGAGGGGAAGGCAACTCAGGCCTCTCGCAGTCGCCATTGATCCGCGCATCCCCGAAGAAGAAAAGAGGTAACCGAAAGAATGGCCAGCCCCCCCGCAGGCCTCGAGCCCGCGAGCGGCCTCCGCAAGTGGATCCCCGGACGCCGCACAGCCGCCATTCGCGCCGCGCGGCCAAAGCAGGTCGCTCCACGGGGGGGGGGGAGGCCGCCCGCCCTCGCCGTCGATCCACGCATCACCGAAAAGCAAAGGCGCACAGACAAGTTGTCCCGCCGCGGACTCGATCACGCGACCGCCCTTCCGTGTTGGGCATCAGCAACTCGGCCATCCACGCCGCGCGGAGAAACCAGGTCGCTCCACCCCGCGGGGGATGGCCCGGCCACACGCCGGGGACCGGCCAGTCCAAAATCAGGACTCACCTGGCCTCCCAGAGGCCCGGCGCACCCGCGCTGGTGGGGGCATGCGCCCGTCGCGGCGCGCCACTGCGCGCGGCTGGCGAGGCCGTCCGTCGGGGAGCGACCCGTCAAGCCGCGATCCCGGGGCCTCGCGAGGCCAGGCGCGCTCGGACAAGGGGAGGGGGGCGTCGCGCCTCCAGTGCCTTTCACGTGACGGGGGGATTGATTGGCCGGCGGGAGCTCTGGGAGTGCCAGCGGTGCTCTCGGCCACGGAGAGCTGATGCGGGGGATATCACCGTCAGGCATATCAGCGCGCCGCCGTGGTGTTCTTTTTGCCAGCTCTGCTGTCCAGCCGGCCGGTCAGTGGCCAGGCCCCGGCCTTTTCGCCGTTCGCGCGGCTTTCCGCCCAAAAGACTACAACAGTCATCGGACCGCCATGGTTTGCCGCGGCCTGTTGTAGTCTGCAGTAGTTTGTTGCGGTCCGTTGTAGTTTGTTGTGATCTGCTGTGGTTATCGGACGACCGGACTGCGATACCGGACTGCCGCCGTCCACGCCTGACCGCCGATTGGTCGCCCATCAAGCCACAGCCGTGAGGACGCCTCTGGGCGCCCCGGCTGGCGGACGGCAAAGCCAAGGGAGGTATCCCAAGCTCGTGAGCGAGCGAGCAAGAGGCCTGGCTCCGACGTCCCCCCTCCCCTCCCCCCCCCCGCGGGCAGCGACTTCTGGGCCTCGAAATCCGCCGAGTCCCTCACTCGCATTGAAGCACCAATTGCCGCCCAGGCCATCGCCACCTGGGCCACTTCACGTCCATGGCCACCGTCGGCCAAGGCCTTCGTCTGGCATCAGGAGCCAGGGAGAGGCTGGCAGCCGGTCACATGACCGCCGGAGTCTCCTCTTTTGTCGACAGTGGCAGCGAATGGTGCCGTTTTGTGTGGACTATCCCTGTTTTGGGCTGGCTTGTGGTGCTCAACATCACTCATCCTCACAGGGGAAAGGGAGGGGGCTGGGTATCACACGAGGGCGTGTACTTGGGACTGGACCAGGTGTAGGGATGGCAACAAGGAGGGAGGGGAAGGCACATGAAAAGCGAATGCCCGGCTTCTCTCGACGACGGGAGTCCCAGGCTCTTTGAAAGCGCCAGTGCAGGCCGCGGCCTTCGAGACTGTCTTTCCTTTTCTCTTTCTTGGCTCCGCGCCCTGTTATTTGTCCTCTTGCGCGTGCGACCACGGGCGGAGTCCGCTGAGGCCGTCGGCCGACGCCGGGGGCTCGCGTAACCGGTCCTGGCGGGCCCGCGCCCTCCGCCGCGACACTGACCGGGGATACCGTGACCTTGGGGCAGGGAGGAGGGGTGTACATACGGCAGTCATCTGGCACTCGGTCACGCGGGGCTGGGGTGGGGTGCTTCGCAATTGAGCCAAAGAGTGGAGCCGGCCACTGCGCGGGGTGTCTGGCGACGGACCGCGTCGCCCGCGCGGCGCGATTGCCCCCGGGCTTGCGAACGGGTCTCCAGTGGCGATGGCGATGGGGATTCCGGGCGCGGAGGATGCCGTCGGCCAGGCCCGCCGAGTGCTGGCCCTCTCACGATCCATAGCGCGTGCGGGTGGGAGTATATACCAAGAGGAGGATTCTCCATGACGAGCATTCCCCCAAAGGGAATAACTAGAGGAGCATTCTTCCAGAGTAGGTTTCTCCAAGAGGAGCCTGCGCCAGCAGGGGGTATACCTCAAGAGGTGCGGTGACTCCAAAGAGCTGCGCCCTGGCGCCGTGGGCGGGGACGGGCCGCGGCCGGAAACGTCTTCTATGGCAGACGGGGCTGGGCAGGCGGTGAAAATCGCACAGGGGGCGCCGGTGAAAATTGCATGGGGGAGGTTTTGTCAACCGGGCTGGCGGCGGTCCAGGTCCCGGTCAAAGCGCGTGCGAGAGGCTTTTGCAAGGGGCGCGGGGACGCAGTCGGACGCGCTGCGGACGGGCTCCGCGGCGAGGGGGGTGGATGTCACGCCAGGCCGCCAACCCCTCCCCACCCATGGCCAGGACTTTGCGCCCAAAGGCGAAGATGTCGCTCTCACGGCCCCCGCCCTCCACCCACGCCTGGGCAGGCTCTGCGGCAGAAGAGGAAGACGCCACTCACGAACCAACCCCCACCAGCCCGCGCTCACCCACACGCGCGCCCAACCATTTGTTGCCGACGGAACATTTTAGAAATCTTATCTAAGGGCCCCGTCCAGCGACGCGGGGAGACCGTTATACACGCGGCCGGCCAGGCGCGACGGCCCGGGAATCGGCCCTTCGGACGGCCGCACGAGCAATTGGGTCAACCGCCGTGGCGCCGGGGCGTTTTTCGAAATCGCACACTGGTGACGGACAACGGAGGAGAGGCCAATC
>CAJHUC010000588.1:0-44292 GCA_905146915.1 Ostreobium quekettii | reverse complement strand
AAGAGCAAAAGCTCCTACACAAGTAGGTGCATGTATATTACTGCTTGCATGGCGAACGTTTACGGACGATCCCCGGTTGCGCACCTTGCGCATTCTGGTACATTACCCAAAGGGTACCCGGTTGTTTACACAACCGCAGGATGATCGTCCTGGTCGCAAGGAAATGCCTGGCATTCCTTGGCCTGTAAACGTATATTATCAACCCTTTGTGGGATCGGCGGAACACCGCATCAGAGGGGTCTCACAAGACCAGCCTCGTTTGACGTTTACCGGCCAGGTCGGGCACCAGCCCGCCTCAATTCTCTTTGATACCGGGGCCACTGGCACCGCGTACATCAACCCGACGTGTTGTCGTCGGTTAGGCTTAACGCCACGTTCGCCTCATGCACTGTCTAATCGACAGCTTCGTCGCATTAATCGCCTTCGCCGTATGGCACGTGCGACGCGACGAATTGTGGATCCCACGGAGTTCTCCACACCTCCGCGTGTGGATGATCCTCACATGGAAAGTGAAGTGCTTTTAGCGGATGGGACATCCCTCCCATCTTTGGGGGTTGTCGATGTCCCCTTGACCATTCAAGGCTACAAGGACACAGTCCGTTGCCTGGTCATTGACCTTTCTGACGATTATGACATTATCCTCGGCGACAATTGTCTCTATGAGCATGCCGGTGTCATTGATTATCGTCGTGGTCAAATCCGTGTCGTTTCTCGTGGACGTGAGATTACTCTTCGTAGTACTCCCCGTTCCACTGTTTCTCCTTCCTTACCGGCCCGCCGGTTGGGTCATTTGTGTTCGCTGGGTTTTGCTCGTCGGGCCTACCAGCGTGGTTCTCCCTTGCGCTTGGTTTTGGTTCGCCGGGTCGGCGACCTCCCTGAGGGGGACGCACCAGGCCCTTTGGCCACATCAGGTCGGGAGACCACAACTTATGCTGTTCCACCAGCACAGATCACAACCCTCTTGGAGGAGTATAAAGATCTGTTCCCTGATGAACTCCCTGAGGGATTACCTCCAGACAGAGGAGTGTCATTAACTATCCCATTGGAGGAAGGAACCAAACCGGTTAAGCGACCAGCTTTCCGGTACAGCCCGAAGGAAATGGAGGAGATCCGATCACAGGTGGATTACCTGTTGAGGAAAGGTCTGATTACGGAAAGCAGTAGTCCCTTTGGGGCCCCTGTACTTTTCGTTCCTAAGCCAGATGGCAGCCTCCGAATGTGTATTGATTACCGGGCATTGAACAAAGCCACTATCAAGAATAAGTCGCCGATCCCGAGAATAGATACCCTATTGGATCAACTGCAAGGAGCCAAGGTGTTCTCGGCTATTGACTTGCAGCAAGGGTACTACCAATTACGGATCGATAAGGCAGATTGTGCCAAAACGGCGTTTGTTACGCCATTGGGCTTGTACGAGTTCAAAGTACTTCCCTTTGGACTTGCGAATGCCCCTGCGATATTCCAGCAGACGATGCACCATATATTTGGTGATCAACTTGGCAAACACGTCCTAGTTTACTTGGACGATATCTTGGTGTTTAGCCGAACTGCTGAGGAACACATACAACACCTTCGGCAGGTGTTAGAAGTGTTACGACAGCAAAAGTTATACTGTCGAATGCACAAGTGTCAGTTCAATAAGGAGGAGATCTCCTACCTGGGACACATCGTGTCTCAAGAAGGAATTCGCCCAGATCCCGAAGGGATTGAAAAAGTGAAGAACTGGCCTGTACCTCAGTGCGTGAAGCACGTACAGCAGTTCCTCGGACTGGCAAATTACTTTCGAAAGTTCATTCAGGGCTATTCGAAAATGGCGACTCCCTTGACAGACTTGACCAAACAGAATGGCAAGTGGGAGTGGACGTCGAAATGTCAGTCAACATTTGAGCACATCAAGGAGTGTTTGACCACGGCTCCTTTGCTCAAAATGCCAGATCCTGAGAGACCATTTGAGGTCATCGCCGATGCCTCACAAACTGCTGTGGGGGCGGTCCTGATGCAGGACAATCACCCTATTTGTTATGCGAGTCGAAAGTTCCTCCCGGCGGAGTTGAACTACAGCGTGACAGACCAGGAAGCTTTAGCTTCGGTCCATGCTGTCCAGTTGTGGAGATGTTACCTTGAAGGAACATGCTTCAAACTGGTAACAGACCACTGTCCGTTGACCTACCTTAAGTCACAACCACAACTGAGCCGCAGACAGGCCAGGTGGTCAGAAATCTTACAACAGTTTGACTTTGAATGGGAATACCGCCCAGGGCGAAAGAATGTGGCTGATCCACTCTCTCGCATTCCTCCATCGCCCGATGAGCAGAAGGCTAAGAGGAAAAGTCAACTAGTTGTATGTGGCTTAAGAGTAAAACATAAGCGGGGCAGCCAAAAAGAGGCAACTGAAACGGTAGAGGCCAAAGATCTAGCCTCCAGGGTCCGTCAGGCCTATGGCAAGGATCCCCAGCTTGCGTCTGTTAGACAGCAGCAAGATATGCGCTGTACAGACGGGTTGTGGCTGCGAGGCACTCAGGTGTATATCCCTGAGTCTCCCAGTCTGCGGACTGAGATCTGCCAGTTGGCGCATGACCATCCAAGTGCTGGACACTTTGGTCAAGCCAAGACCCTGGACTTGGTCCAGCGGCATTACTGGTGGCCAGGAATGCGACGAGAAGTACACCAGTACGTCGATACTTGCCTGGTTTGTCAACGGGTTAAGTACCCTCGTCATAAGACCCCAGGCTTATTACAGCCACTGGGCATTCCTGAGGAGCCATGGACAGAGTTGTCCATGGACTTCATTACACAACTGCCAAAAACTAAGGGAGGTCATGATGCTATCGTCGTGTTCGTCGATAGACTGACCAAAATGGTCCGCCTTGCAGCTACGACCACCGAGCTCTCCGCAGAAGGAGCAGCTGACCTGTTGGTGCAGAATGTGATAAGGCACCACGGCCTCCCTCTCAGATAGTGTCCGACAGAGACGTTCGGTTCACTTCCAGGTTTTACCGGTACCTGGCCGAGAGGTGGAAGATCCAGCTCAACATGAGCACTGCGTACCATCCACAGACGGATGGCCAGACCGAAGTCATGAATCGGGTTCTGGAGGATTACTTACGCAGTTATACGCGTTCTGACCATGACGCGTGGGATGAACTGTTAGCCATGGCCGAGTTTGCAATGAACAACTCGAAAAGCAGTTCCACCCAAGAAACCCCGTTCTATCTGAATTACGGGAGGCACCCAAAGAGTCCCTTAGCTCTTGGTGTGCAAATTCGGAAGCCATTAAAGGGCTATGACAATCCGAATGCCCGCGGCTTGGCGGTGGCCATTGAAAGGGCGCAGCAGCCTTATTTGAGGCAGTCTGGTACACCCCTCGTGGAGGGATTACCAGCAGTGACACGATTTGATCACCGTGTCCAATCAGCGCTGAAAGAGGCCAGGGCGTGCTTAGAGAAAGCACGAGATAGGCAGTCAAAGCATGCTGACCGCCATCGAAGAGAGGTGTCGTTTAGTAAAGGAGATGACGTCCTCCTTTCGACACAGCATATTACTCTCAAACACCCTGGGACTCGAAAACTATTACCGAGGTGGATTGGGCCCTTCACCATCCTCGACCGGATAGGTTCTGTTGCATATCGACTAGAACTCCCGGAAAGCATGCATGGGATACATCCAGTATTTCATGTATCGAAGATTAAGCCTTATAAGGCAAGTGGCAGAGTACAGCCACCCCCAGTACCTATCGAGATCGAAGGTGAACTGGAGTATGAAGTTGAACGTATCCTTGATAAAAGGATTAAAAAGCGTGGGAGACGCAAAACTATGTTGAGTACCTTGTCAAATGGCTGGGATATGGACATGAGCATAACAGCTGGGAATCAGCAAAGTCAGTTGCAAATGCACAGGAATTGGTTCAAGCATTTGAAAATGGCAGAACACCTGTGATGCGAATGCAAACTGCATGAAGTACGGGATGTACATACTGAAACGTGCTCATGTGTGCTTATGCTTTTGACAGGTTCTCTTGCGCTGGGCCCAGAAAAACACTGGGTATACTGCCCCCCGTGCAAGGTCGCAGTTTGGACACATGAACGCCATGTCCGTTGCGATCCTCAACAGGGAGAGGTTGGAGACCGCCGACCCCTACGTGCCATTTCCCCGTGCGCCTGAGCGTGCACGCGGACGTGGGCGACGGCGGGGTGCCGCACCGGGCCGATCTGGACCGGCGTGGGCTTTTGGTGGTACTTGGCATCGTGGTCGCCGATGAAAGGCCGGGAGGTCAAACATTTCCAGCCACTTGGCTGAGGAAGAGTTTTAATGAGGGTTGTGAAGGCCGGGACGGTCATGTAAAACAACCACTCTTTCTCTTCATCCGAAACTGTTTTGTGTGTTGTGTTTTGTTAACTGGGCATGTGGCAAACCGCACAGCCAGTTCCACCAACATACATACAATGTTTCTGCTCCCGTATTCACTTATTCTGGGACGAGGACGCCCCTCTCCCTGAGGGGGACGAATGTTACGCGCACCAGCCTGATGTGGGAGACGTCCTGCTAATGGCCCTTGGTGTGGGGGACGCCCTGCCCAAGGCACGTACTATTCCTCACCCACTGTAACCTTTATCCATATTAGGATACGGGAGTAGGAGGGGTGGTCCCGCCTAGGTGCCCTGTAAGGACCTAGGTGCCCGGCGAGGCGGGTCCGCGGCTCAAAGAGGGCAGGAACCCCACACCCACATCCTATTCGTAACAGTCCCGGACACTCCGACGGGACAGGAAGTCTGCAGGGTTGTCCTTTCCCGGAATGTGGACAATGTCGCAATCGTATCCCTGCAAGATCTGAACCCATTTCCAAACCCTCCTATTAACCGACGGTTGGTTTGGCAAATTCTTCAGACTGTCGTGGTCCGTCTTGATGGTGAAGTGGTTGCAGGCCAAGTAGTGCCTCCATTTTCCAATCGACCATACAATGCCCAATAGCTCCCGCTCGTAAGCACTGTACCGAGTCTCAGCAGGATTCATCTTTCGGCTCTCATAACAGATAGGTTGAAGTCCACTGCCGAAATCCTGCTGGAGGATGGCTCCAACTGATACTTCTGAGGCATCCGTTGTCACCACAAACTCTCGGTCAAAGTCTGGTAGCTGAAGAACGGGTGCTGTCACCATAGCTGTCTTCAGTCGGTTGAACGCCTGCTCCTTTATTTCACACCACTTCCACTGTCTGTTTTTCTTCGTGAGGTCTGTCAGTGGGGCTGCAATCTCGCTAAACCATCTGATGAACTTCCTGTAGAAGTTTGTCAGCCCCAAAAAGGATCGGACGTCTGTGACGCTCTCAGGGGTAGGCCAATTCAGAATTGCCTCGACCTTGGATAGTGAGGGCTTCACACCACTGGCCCCCACGTCAAACCCGAGGTACTCGACTTCAGTCCTGAAGAACTCGCACTTCTTCAGATGTCCATACAACTTCTCCGACCGAAGTCGATCCAACACTGCCCGGATGTGTCTGATGTGTTCCTCTAATGTTCGGCTGTATATCAAGATGTCATCGAGGAACACCAGTACAAACTGGTCAAGGCCGTCTCGAAGGATTGTGTTCATGATCCTCTGAAACGTCGCTGGGGCATTGCACAATCCGAAGGGCATAACCAAATACTCGTAGGAGCCGTAACGACTCACGAAGGCTGTCTTGTGAATGTCCGACGCTCTCACTCTGATCTGGTGATAACCGGAGGAGAGGTCGATCTTCGTAAAGTATCGGGCTCCGTGAAGCCGATCTAACAACTCCTCGACCTTCGGTAGGGGGTACCTGTTCTTCACTGTGATCTTGTTCAGAGCCCGATAGTCAATACACATCCTCCATTTTCCGTCTTTCTTCGGGATGAACAAGATTGGAGCTCCATATGGACTAGAGCTCGGTCGGATCCAGCCCTGCTCCAAGAGTGCATCGATCTGTCTCCTCATCTCATCAAGTTCAGCACTGCTCAGTCTGTAAGGACTTCTGTGAGGCGGTGCTTCCCCTGGTATCGTCTCAATCTCATGATCGATCACTCGCTTGGGCGGAGGCCCATGTGGAAGTTTATCAGGGAAGACATCTCTGTATTCCTCCAGTGTCTCTGCCAATCTATCCCTGATAGCTGGATCAGCCTCCTCCACCTTCATCCGTATCACCTGCTCTACAGGTACCTCCTGAGTCACTGGTTTGGACTGCCGAAATGTTTGGCGTCTCTCGCCCTCTGTACTGCCCTTAGCTGCCCCTGCCTTGGCCTTTCTCCTCTTACTCCCATCATCCGGCTGCGAATTGGCTCGAAGAACACACAAGAACATAGGCTCGTTCGTCTTCTTGGCCCATCTCACCGCCTGTTTCATCGACATGAAATCGATTTTTGTTCTTGTGGTCTTCACCCCTGACGATTTTGGAGATCGGGAATCCACTTTCTCTGGATTTTGCACATCAACTACTCCCCCCTGGGGAGCATCTGCCGTCCTCGGCGATGTCCACCCCGCATCCACATGCGTCCACTCTGCAGATGGCTCATATTCCCAGAATGTGGGTGAGCTCAATCGGGCAAACTGCTCTCTCCAGTTCTGCGTAGTTGGCGTGTCTCTGAGGAACGTAAAACTGCGCTGAAGACCGGGTAGACCTCTGTCGGTAATATGGCACTGAGTCGCACTCTCCACTTTAACTCCTTTGATCACCTCCAAATCACCACCACTCCTGATCACCAAGGAGTTTGCTCTCCAATCCACCAGGGGATTCACAATGTCAAGCCAATCCCGTCCAAGGATGACCTGAATCCCCTCCATCATGGGCACAGCTGTAAGTGAAACACGACTCTGTGCCGACCCGATACATAACAGCACATCTGGGGCTATCCCGGTGGAGACTATTGTCTCTCCGTTGGCAAGTTCCAACGAAGAATAAGCCCCAATAAAATCCAACGGTGGACGAGTCCTCAGCTGGTCGCTGACGAAGGAGCGACTAGCGCCACTATCCACCAATGCCGACACACGTGTGCCGTTCACCACCGCCTTCGCCACCAGAAGCAGGTGATCCTGTACACTCGGTTTAGGGTCTGGGGTGCCCTCAGCATAAACCGGTGTCATCCCAATCCTCTGAATCAACGACGTAGGGGTCCTCTCCACGAATGAAATGGACTTTGAAGGTACCACCTCCCCTTGTCGTGCTGAGACTAGTGCTACAGCTCGGCGTCTCCGCCGGTACCGTCGTCTCTCCCTCCTGCGCCTCCACTTCCCCCGTCTCCTATGGCGCTTCCTCTGTCCGTAGCTGAGCGTGTGATACTGGGTACAGCCCCTCTGACTAGGCTGTCCCAAAAGCTCCCAATGCAGTCCTGACTGGCCAGAGCGGGAGCCAGTCAGTTTCCCGACCTCGGACGTGGGGAAACATCGGAATCCGACCCGGCTGCCTGCTGTGCAGCCTCCCAATCCAACTGATCGGCCAATCCTCTCAACTCCTCACTGGTGGCTAGCGCTGCCACCTTGGGCTTCCTCTGGCCGCTTTTGCCCTTTCCACGTCGGTCAGACCCATCGTTCCTCCTGGTGTTGGGAGGGAATGTAACAACACCTGAGGGACGTGGGGGATAGGGCTGGCGACTAGTCTGCCCCTGACCACTGGTCGAAGGATACTGACTGGTGAACTGTCATGGCGGGAAGAACTGTTTCTTCTGTACTGGCGGCTGCTGCTGCTGGGAACTCTTCCCACTATCCCTTGGTCCACCCGTCTGCCTATACCGCTGGCTCTTTTTCTTCTGTTGGTCCTGGTTGCCTGATCCCGATGCCTTTTGCTTGGACGAATCCTCACGTCCGCCCTTGCAAAACTCCATGGCGTCCTCTAATCTGCACACCAGGGCCTCTGCCTCTGCAAGAGTCTTGGGGTAAGCCTTTGCCGCCTCTAGTCTGAAAGGCTGTCTCAACCCCAATATCCACTGCTGTAATGCCGTCTTGTAGTCATAGCCTGGGACCTTTGTCAACAATGTCTTCATGTGAGCCATGTACGTGCTCGCTGTCTCCGTCGACCTCTGCTGCAACCTCAATAGCTCAGCTCGAGCCCTGTTTTCACGGACAGGTGACTCGAACTGGGCCCGCAATAGCATCATCAGTTCCTCCAACGTGTCCGGTCTGTGTCCACCCCGTGAAGCCAACTCCGCCTCCCACCAACATCTGGCGTTCTTCTGCAAACGAAGGATGACGTAGGACACTGCCTGCATCTCACTTGGTTGAACGAGAGCCAAATAATCCTTCACCATGTTCAACCAACAGACGATGTCCTGTTCTCTGTCTCCCGTAAACGCCGGTGGCTCTGGTGGTTTAATTGACACGTTGAATAGGGACTCCTGAGCCTTCTCCAAAGGCTGAGAGAACACCCAGGGCTGTGCAAACGGAGCTGAAGGCTCTGTCTGCATGGGCTCAGGCGGGGTCATCCTGGGTGTGGAAACAGGCCGTGAGGTGCTAGCCTGTCCTCCAGATGCCTGACGCTGCAACTGATCGAAACGCGCCGCTATCTCCTCTGCCTGTTGCATGATGGTCGTCTCCCTAGCAGATGCCTCCGCTGACCGCTGATCCTGCACCTGCTGGGCTCGCGTCTGCTGCTCAGAAAGATTAGACAACTTCCAACTCGATTCTTGAAGTTGCTGCCTCAGCGATCTTGATTCACTCTGAGCGGTGTTCAACTCCTGTTGGACTGAATCAAGCCTCCTCACCGCTCCGTCCGAGATGCTCATCTGCCTCCTCAATGCAGTCTCCAACTGCTCTAATCGAGACTGGAAGTCCTTCTGATCCTCCAAACGGGCTCTCTGGAGCTCCTCCATCATACGAATGGCCTCTGAACTGCGTGCCACGGAACTATGAGCGATACTGCGCGTCTCCACCTGATCCTGATGCAACGTCTGCATCCCTGTCTGAACCTCTGTTAACGTCCTGTTTGCTCCCTCTTCTAGCTCATGAGTCCTCTGCAGTGCTGTAGCGCTCACAAAGGTCGCCTGTTGGGCCTGCTGGCCCGCCGCAGCGCTCTGCTGGACAGCAGCTATGCTGGCTCGAGTAGCCTCATGAGCCTGCTGTCCTGCCACAACACTCTGCTGAGCTGCCTGGATGGCCGTCTGCTCCGCTACTGCTGAAGCTGCTGTCGATACTGGTCCCTGCTGACTGAAAGAAGGTGATGGCCCAACAGTACTCGATGAAGCTACAGGTGGATGAACGGATCCTGTAGAACACACGTCGACATCCATGTCGTTCCGTCCATTCCGTGCCTCACGAGAGTCTGCCATCTCTCCTCTGGCTACAACAGTGATGAAAACTCTCGCTCTCGGCTCAGAAATGCCTCAAGCGGTCTAACAATGGGTAGACTGGATACTGACGGTACTGGGTCTTCCTGTAGTTGTAGACTGGGAGCTATCGGAACTCCCCAATCTCAGGATCCCCTGAGACGTAGTCCTTAATAGACACGGTTCCCCCTCACCGGCTACAGTACTAGGATTCCAAGGAGAATCCTAATGCTGCGGCAATCGCCCCTTGCCTGGGGCAGGGAAGAACTGTGGGTGGCCTAGTGCCTTACCAGCCGGGGATCGCGACGGCCCCTAGGTCACACCCTATTGGTGAAGGCTGGCCCACTTCTAGGACTTTCCTAAGGTCTACCAACCCTCAAAACGGGTTGGGTCCAAGGCTGGGGGGACACAGTCCCTTTGTAGGGGCCCGCCTGTGCACACTCCTTCCCCCAACTACTTGGACCTGTGCAGGAATGAGCAGCCAACCCACCTCAAGGGGTCACAACTCCTTGGAGTTCCCTTGGGATTCCTTGAGGCCACAACTTGAGTAGTCCACTCCCCCTCCAAGTCCTTAAGTACTGGCCGCTGGTGCAGTACTTCAAGTAGTACTGGCCTCAACGTAGTACTTGGGTGCAGTACTGGCCTTGGTGTAGTACTTGGCGTAGTACTGGCCTTGGTGTAGTACTTTGGCACAGTAGTGAAGGCCTCAGTACTTGTAACGGCTTAGTCGTGCTGCTCCTGGCACCGTGGTGGCCGCCTGGCTTGGCCGTGTGCCGCTCCGGGTGCTGTGTCACCTTGCGCAGCGCTACGTCAGCCTGCGCCCCTCGCGCGCCACTCCGGGGTGCTGTGTCACCTTGCGCAGCGTTGCGTCAGCGCGTGCCGTACCCGCTGCGTGCTGTACCGGTGCCGTTGTCACTGCACGGTGTACTGCCGCTGGGGGGTTGCCGCGATGTCCCTCTGACGTCAGACCGGTGCCGTGATGCGGCTGACTACCCCCTCCGAGGTGCCTGGGTGCTCCTCCGCCACCGACCCGCCGCCTCAGCGCGTGGCGAGGGTCGCGCTCGCTCCGCGCTCGTCCAAACTCCGCCGCGAAGGCCTGGGAAGGCCTCCCGCCGTCGGGCGCCGGCTTTGCCGCGGCGATTCGCCGATCGATGCTTCGATTCGGCGGTCGCCGGCCGGTACCCGCGTCCGCCTCCTCCGACCCGTCGAATGGCGACCCAATGCTTGGGCCGCCCCGCTCTTTCTCTCGCTCGCAGCCCTCCGCCGCGGTTCGCCTCAGCTTCCGCGCTCCGAAACCAGCTGATGGGGTGCTGGTTTTCGAGTCGCGCATTGCGCCGCCGCCTTGTCGCCCGAATGGCCGGAATGGCCCGCGCGGCCGCGATTGGCCGCGGCTTGACCGGGGCGCACGCTCGTTGCACTCCGAGGTGGTGGGCCCAGATCCCTGGAAGGTCGCTGAGTGCGCGGCGATGGAGGCCGGGATGCTGCGAGCTCGGTCGCGCCGGATTGTGGTCCGATCCGCGCGATCCGGAGGTGGTTGCCAGAATCGGCAAGCAATAAGATTATTGATGACTCAAACCACATCCATTTTGTGCGGCAGGGCGTACCGCGTCCCGGGTCGCCCGCCGTGGGCCCAAAAACAACCAAAGTCACCCGTGCAAAGTACAGGCGTCCGCCAAGCTGCCATAAAGTACCGCAGCCAGCCAGAAATCACCCAAATAAGAGAATGCCTCCTCAAGGCCCTAATCCCATCTACTAGGGCCTTTAATTGGGTCGTCAATTAACATAATTTAAGACTATAATGTTCCCAACAAGAGGCCTCAGGGAACAGGGGGAAAAGTCAAGGGAGTAAATGGTCTCCCCAAGTAATTCCGTCACACATATGGCCGGTTCTATGAGTTGGTATTTTGATGCTCCGTTCACCCTGAATAATATGTCATCCACCTTTAACGCGTGACTCATAGCTTGTTGAAGATTCTGGGGATTGGCTCTTTCCACATCAAGCCTCACCGCTGGTTTTAAACCCCATTTAAATCTGTCGAGGCACTCGTTGTCGTTGATCCCTTTGATGCACATCTTCAAATCTATAAACTTTGCTGTGTAGCCCTCGACGCTGGTGCGCTGGTTCAGTCTTGCCAGCTCATCTCTGGCTTTCTGTCGGTCGTTAGCTGCTCCAAATTGGCCTTCTGCAATATCAGTGAAGTCCCTCCACGTTCAGACAGTTCCTTCTCCGTGCGACTCCACCAAATTCTGCCACCACAGGGCGGCTGACTCTCGGAACAATCCAACAACGAACTCCATGTTGTATGCTTTGTCATGTACATTCATCAAGCGCAGATATTGCTTGAGTTGGAATGCCCACTGTGTGAACGTCCCTTGACGCGCCCCCTCATAGGTTGGCGGCTTTGGTGGTTTGAGTGTGGGCAGGTTGAACCTTTCTCCAGTATTGCGAGTTCCGGTTCCGCTCAGCACTGCAGCTGCAGCTATGGCTTCCTCCAGCTGATTTTGCATTTGTTGTTGGGCCTCATTCTGTTGTATTTAGAGGTGCCTTACCAGCTGGTTCCACTGGCTTCCCAATGCTTGTTCAATGGCCGCTTGTAGTTGATCCGGTGAAGCTCCCGCTTGACTAGGTGAAGGGCTCCTCACGCTCCCAGCTGGGCTCATATTGTCTTGACTCTCTTTTGGCTCAATTTCTGGTTGACGTCTTCCTGACGTCCTTGCTCTTCTGACGTCCTTGACGTCCAGTCCCTCTACTGACCCGCCCTCACGGCTGGCCACTCGGCTGACGTCTTCCGGATATCCCGCCCTCCAACAATCTCGGGGCAGCTTCCCAGCCGGTGTTTTCCGACACCCGGCGCTCCCCTTCTTCAGGTTCGCCCTTGGGGAAGGCCGCGTAGATCACGTCTTTGGACGCCCTATGATTTTTGCCCTCGGGGCTGGCCACACCGTTGACGCTCCTCCTGGCGTCCAGCGGTCTTCAAACTCCACTCCTTGGAGCTCCTCACATAGTTGACGTCCTCGTGACGCCCCGCTGCTCGAATTATGGGTTGCACGCTCCCGTCCCATTCCTTGGGGGTCCGCCACCTTATGGCCGTGGGTCAGGTCGTTTGGAAGTGCCACTTCACTGTCGGCAGCTTCGCTAGCTCCAAAACCACTTGTAAGGGGCGGTGCCCCTTTTTGGCCGGACGGGACTTGGCCCGCTTACCCGTTCGAGTCGGCTTTCGGTCGGAAACGAGTTTGGCGGTAACTTTGTTATTATAGAAGCATTCCGGTGTCCCTGTTTATATATCCCGTGTCCAAGGCAGCCCAAGGGTTATGCCAGAATTGGGTGAGTTACCCAGATTCTGGCATACCCACCAAGTTTGCAATTTGAACTCCCGTTTCCTGCATATTCGTCTCACCAACCCATTGGTTCCCAGCGCCACCCTTCAAGTTATTGACCAACACGGCACTCACCCCCTTTGTCTATTTCATCACCGCCCAACCTAGTCGCCCTTAGTAAACCCTACTATACAGCATTTCTAAAGAGTTCTTAATGTACAATGTCCAGTGCCTATGATATACAATATCCCGTGACCCCAATGTACAATGTTCTGGGCCCAGCCCTTACATGAATGGAGGGAACAAAAGAGTAGTCAGCACCACGCAGAAGACGACAATCACCCATGGATGAACAAAGGCTTCCGCGGAGGCGGACAGGAGGGATGCGAGGCTGTCAGGGAGATGGGGCGTGGGTGCGCGCTCACGCACCAGCGCCCCATCTCCCCTATAGCCTATTGGCTCCGAGTCACCCACAATCTGAAGCCCTTGCACTAGGGATGGGAGTGGCAGCCACCGCGCAAGCTGCATCCCACCAACAGTTGAAGTAGCAAGGCAGGGACCTCCACAGCGCTTGTGCAGTTGGGAGCAATGTGGCAATTCTGTTGAGGGAGCGTGACTGCACACCCACCTTTGAGGCAGTGGTCCTAGATCTCTGGGCAAGGCATCGTGGGCCAGGGGCAGGAGGTCTAGAACATTGTACTGACTGCATTCTGCCACCCGCAAGGCAATACCGGTGCCATCGAGGGTGCTGCTATCGCGGAACTTATCCCTGTGGTCGGCCAGAAATTCCGTCCACCAATGAATGGCATGAAGGTAATGCCGGCTGTTCCTAGCAACATGACCGGCTTCCCCTGAAAGCCCTGCAGTTGCAGTGAGAAGGTTGTGCCACTTCTTTATGAAGTGAGCCGCTCGTTTCTCAATGTCCCCAAAGTGCTGGAGGCCGGTGCGCGGTTGAAAATGGAGGTTGTCAAAAGTAGGGATTTCTAACCCCTCAAGAAAGATAAACCAGCCACCACCACCTGGGCAGCCCACCCACGGCTCATCTTCCAGGTCATGCTTCTTTGAGTAAACAACAAGACGGCCATCCTTATTGCGGAATCGGAAGATGTGGTAGGCCCTTCAAAACAACAGATGCAAAAGCACCATGAATGACAGCGCTAAAGGCTTGTCAATAAGCAGTAGGTAAGGAAGCAAGAGAGAGAACGCACACACAGTGCACCCAGCGGCAGGGAGACCGGAGCGCAGTGAGGGCAAGGTGAACAATATTCGCCCCCCAATTACGTAGTTGATGCCGGTGGCACCACTTACATTGGCTGGCAGTATATTAAAATAGTTGTACATTAATATTTGCACATTACATAATTCATTGTACACGATTGCACATTGATTGACAGGTTAAGTGTGCGCGGAGAACACTCTGTAATGTCTCTCATTGGGTTTAACGCTCTCTCAAACGCAGCCCACGCGTGGTCCTCGCTGGGACCCGCATCAAGTGGTTTCGGAGCCCCGGTACTGCAGTATGCATCGGTGTGGACCGACAACTGGTACCCATGGATGCAGAGGACACCGCGGTTACACCGGCAATGGAGCAACCGGAGCCGTCCGGAGGGAGCCGAGAGTGGAATGGCCATTGTGGTGTAAAACACAGGGGGTAGTATGTTTCTCTGGTATTTGGGTTACTAGGAGGTTAAAGTATAATAAACAATGCGATTGAATATTTTATATAATAGTAGAGTTCATTAGAAACTCATAGGTTCTTGAACCACCTCCATTGGGTTAGCGGTAGAGGAGTTATTGATAGATACTTATATCTAGTACTTTAGACACCCTTTGCCGGATCGTATTGGGGGATGAGATATTATAGTTGGGCCCAGCGGCCGCATTGTCATGTGATCTGGGCGGAGGCCACCACTCAAAGGGGGGACCTTCTGTCAGATTGTAATTCCATTCTCTCACCCACTCGCGCACCCCTCGGCTGCACCCGGGAGCCGCACGGCGCCGCACACCCACTGCGCGCACAGCCGCTCTGCGCCCGGCCATCCGCTGGCCTGGGCCCACACTGTGCACCCCGAAGGAGTGAGCGCCCCGGACAGCCCGCCGGTCATCTGGCGGAGGTGGCCCATCCGGCCCGAATTGGGCGCCGCGGCGGGAGCCTTGCCCGCAACGAACCAAAAACCACGCCAGCCGTGGACAACCGAGTGGAGCAAATGGTGTGATGTTGCATGCCCAAACGCTCGTGCTGAGGCAGGGCGACATGATCAACATCGCGAACATCACCCAGGGAATCGACGCGCAAGGTTTGGACCATTGGCGCAACTTGATGGAAAATCAGATGGAGGACGCGGCGGGTGGCATCCACGTGGAGGTCGGCAGGGAATTGGAAGGACGGCACGCTCAATTGTTACAAGGAGCGGACGCCGAGCGAGCTGCTTTGCGTGGCGAGGTGTTGCGGGCGTTGGAGGCGCAGCGAGTGGAATTGGTGCATGTGAATGCTTGTGTTGGCGAACTAGAGGCCAGCGCACATACCGACCGAGAAGCAACTAGGAATGCGCATCGGTGGGAGTTTTGATAGTGCAGCGAGGCGCATATGAACATGCGGCACCAAATCGAGGAGATAGAGCGCCATCTGCTCGAGCAAATCGAGGAGCTGCGCGTTGGGATGCAAACCGCGTGGCAGGCCATCAGAACGGTGGTGTGACGTGGCTGCTTGGGGTTTAGGCTTATTTGACATTTCTGGAGTGTGAATTACGTAATTGGATAAACGCACCTTTTGGGAGTGTAGTTTAGAGCTTCCTGGTTCCAACGCGCTTTGAAACGCCCAATTCCGTTAAGAATTGACGAAGATATGGCCTCCTGAAGTCGTAGTACTTAGGGCCAGGGGGTCGGATGTTAGACGCTTGGAATTAGAGGACAATGGGTCGATCGTAGTTGAACGGTGGATGTTGACGATGTGCCTGGACGCGCACTTGACTTGTCTTGTCTTGATGTGACAGCGATGGACCCGCGATCGGGCATCGCGCATGCGATATGTGCGCGCGCATGCTGTGAATCCGTGTAACCGTTCTGGCCCACTCTCTGGCCTCCCGCAAGCCAGCGAACCACCGCCTCACTGCGCCGCCACCTCTCGCCGACAGCAGGCCCCGGGGATCGATCCCCGTTGAGCATTGGGCCCACCGCGCGACCTCGCAATCGACTGCCCCGATTACGCCCACCATCCGAGGTGGAGAGGCCAGCCGACCTCCAACGGCTGAGCTGCAGGGCAGGGCGACCCCAGAGCCTCCGGAAACCAGCGGCTGCCGACGGGCCGCAACAGGTGGAGACGGTGCGGAATGCTGCGGAATCCGGATGGGAACGAGCCGGGAATGAGTTGCGCGCTCGTCTTGGAGCCGCAGAGCAGGCCGAGGCTGAAACTTGCTGGTGAATCGACGAGATTCAAACGGGAGCTGCTAGAGCTGGCAGGATGC
Organism: Ostreobium quekettii; assembly: GCA_905146915.1. Lineage (NCBI taxonomy): Eukaryota > Viridiplantae > Chlorophyta > Ulvophyceae > Bryopsidales > Ostreobiaceae > Ostreobium > Ostreobium quekettii. The sequence goes on along the minus strand of CAJHUC010000588.1, from coordinate 28,244 downwards.
AACGAAATTTGGACGGGGCAGACCGGCGCCCACATTCTGGCATGGCCAGAATGGGTGAGGATGCAGCGCGAGGCGCAGCGACGGCGCAGGCGGCTGGCCACCCGAGTGGCGAACAGGTTTCAAGGCCAACCGACCCATCGGCCAGCACGCCCTTCGGCCAGGCCTTCGAGTTCTGGTGGGCGGCGGATGGAGAGGGGCATGGCAGTACCGTGGCGGCAGAGTAGCAAGGCGTGCCGCGGTGTGCAAGTCAGACAGTGCAGCCTGCACAACACCACAATTCACCGTTGTACTGTGGTGCCACTGTGCTTGGTGCGGGTACTGTAATGGTACCAATGCACACCGGAGGGGCGGAGGTGCAACCCGTGACACCCGTGCTGCACACCGAGGGAGGCGTGGCACACACCGGGGAGCCTACGCCACACACTGAGGGCAATGTGGCACACACCATGGAGTTAAGTGGGTACAACGTGGAAGATTCTGTCGGCATGACTAACCCCACGGCGGGATTCTCTGCGACCATGACTGATGCTCGTGCTGTGAATGGCGTGGTGGGTGTTGAGTCACCCGCGACAAGTGGGTTTCGACCCCAATTGCCCCCACAATGCCATAGTACTGGGCCGGAACTGCATCCCCTCAGTACTCCGCCTATTGTGCACACTACTTTACCGTTTGTGCATAATAATGGAGACCATGGACCTAATCCCTATGCAAGTTTGGGATCATATGCATCAGTGTGTGGCAGGGGAAGTGTACGGAGTACTATCTCAGGTGTTTTTGGCGGCACAAAACATTGCCCAGAAGTTGTTCAAAGTGGTTTTAGTGGCCTGAACAGAGGTCCTGGAGGCAGTTCAGGTGGTCCAAGAGGCCCAAGCAATCCAAGAGGGTCAGGAGGCTTCCCAAAAGGATTTCTAGGTGGACTAGGAGGACCAGGTGGTCTAGGTGGTCCAAGAGGTGGAGCGCCTGACGGTGGGGATCCTGGTGCCCCATGTGGTCCGATTGGTGGATCAACACCCGGGGATCAGACGTTTGATCTCTCCAGAATTCGGATTCAGGCACCTGAAAGGTTTGCTAGTGCACGTGACCAATCCCCTCCAAAGTGGGTTCTATCCATGGCTAGGTGGCTTTATGGTGGAGGTATCCCTGAGCAGAGATGGCTACCGATCATGACTGCACATTTGTCAGGTGCAGCAGGATCTTGGATGAATCTACTTGAGTTATGTGTGGCATCTGATGAACGCACATACCCCATAGATTGGCGTGCATTTTCTGCTAAGTTGCGCATGGCTTTCAAGCCTACGACCTTGGAGGAGATGTCTCGCCGTCAATTACGACGTCTCAGATAATTTGGATCGATTGAGGACTATGTTCAGCACTTCCTCAGACTGAGCTTCCGTGTGGCTGATTTGTCATGGAGCGAGTGTTACAATCTTTTCTTGGAGGGCCTCAGAGAACCTATTCGATCTCAGGTGGTAGGCATGTCTTTTGGCGATCTTGACATGGCCATTAACATGGCCCAGAGACTGGGAAGTTTGAGATGTAGTTGGGATGGCAGCTATCGATAGCGCCCAAGCTAGCAGGCAGGTTCCAGAGGTCCAAGGGAAGGACTACGCATATTGCAATTATTCAGCAGAGAGGAAGAGGACATGGACAGTCAGCAGGTCGATTCCAGTGGTCAGGTGGATATGGAAGTCAGCGTGGCAATGGTCGAGGACAAAGTTCCAGCCGTGGCGATGCACCAGGTTCCAACACTTGTCGTTTGTATGGATCCAGGGATCACTACGTTTCTCGCTGCCCAAGATTGGCTGAGGCAGCATGTCATTTCAACGCCTAGAAGCTTGGGAAGCAACCACCTTTTCAACCTAAGGTGCATGTACATGGCATGAGGAGAAAGCGTAGGCGACAGCGGTGGCAGTTGTGTGAGAGAGACATAGGAGAGAGGCGAGTTTTTGAGGCAATGTTAGGCAGCTAGTCTCGGAGGGTGGCAGTGTTGGTGAGGCCAAGGCAAGCAAAGGCTTCAGAGACAGCGCATGGATAGTTGGTGAGTGAGGAGAACTGTGCAATAGCTGCTGATCTGAATGTTGATCTTGGTGCTTGTCATAACCCCCAGACAGGCATCGATTTTGGTCAGGGGGTCGTAGTCAGAACTCATGTTTAAAATCATGATATTGAGTTGGACTCAGTGGACAACATAGTGGACATGGCGGAAGTGGGTGTGCAGACAGATTCTGTTCCCACACATGATGTTTGGGGTGGTGGTGATTCACAGGCATGCATGGAAAACCTGGAAGAACCATTGGTATGTCCCTTGGCTGGTCCAGGATATACTGGGCTTGAGCTTGCAGCTACTTTGGGTAAACATTCAGTTTTTGCGTACTTGGATAATGGCTCAACTGGGAACTATATTTCTGAGAAGTTGGCACATCAACTTGGACTTGCATTGACTGGAGAACCTGTGCAACTGGAAATGGTAAACAAGACAACACGTCATACGTTGGGAAGAATTGCAAATCAATGAATGTGTTGTTGTGGTTCTGTCGTAACCAGATTTTCAGCTGATGTTTTTTCCTGGTTTAAGCCATGATGTTCTCTTAGGTCAACCATGGTTAGTAAAGGAAGACCCACGCATCCAGTTTAGAGATGGAATGGTAGAATTACAGAGGGGAGATACATTTCATTACCTGCCACCTCGTGTGAATTTGAGTATCCCTACGCCTAAGACTGTGTGGCAGCAAGTCTCAGACAGAATTGAAGAAACTGTTGAGGAGCAATCTCCATGTGTGATGGTGATTATCCGACCTGAGGATGATACCAAGGCAGCAGTGGAGACTATTCCTGAGGAACATGAAGGCTCAGATATGGACAAACTCAAGAGGCAGGAGTTGACAGAGGAACTAATAAAAGATTTCGATGAATACCGAGATGTTTTTGCCAAGGATCTGCCGGCAGGAGTACCTCCGGTATGTAAAGGTCATGAATTTCATATTGACCTTGAGGAAGGAGCTGAAATTGAGAGTAGACCTTTGTACAAGCTGAGTCCACTTGAGCTTGAAGAAGTGAAGCGTCAGTTGGACTATTTGTTGAGCATGGGCTTTGCAAAACCGTCCGAGAGTCCTTGGGAGCTATGAGTAGTCAGCTGGCGCATTGACAACGTCGATTTGTCTTGCATTGTAGAGGAACACCCTTTCGTGCAAAATGTCTTTATTGTATATTACACAAGTGTAGAAATGGTAATGTTGTGCAACTTCAAAACATGTTTTTCTTTGATCTTGAGCATATTTATTGCATTATGGGTCGATTGCACATATTGAACACAATGTTTTTACAATTTGCTTGGAAATCAAGATGTTGCGCACTAATTGTGCTATTGGCTCACTAACGACATTTTGCACGGAAGGCTGTTGAGGGTGAAGATGGTTGAACATGATGCAACATAATGAACGGACTTCTCCGATTTGACATAACGGATACACACAGCAGTAGGTTGTCCCCACAGGGGGAATGATGGCAGTGCTGGCCTCAGTAGTCGCTGCGCAATGCTTCTGCTGTGCCTCTTGGTCTTCGTCAATGAAGGCATGCACGCAAGCTCCTTCCTGATATTCGATGCGGCCTATTGGGAGCAGACGCGTATCAGCCCTACAACGAATTTGAGTTGGGTCGCCGCTCAGCACCTTGTTCATTGACTGGCTGCCTCCCCCACTGCAGACGCAACACTCGGGAGGCTTGGTGAGGGAGCCACATCAAGTTGATGACGTCAGCTGACCTGCTGATCAAGCTCGCGATGGATGACACATTAACCCGTGATCCATTCCCAATTAGCGCACCAGGCCAGACAGGAATATACTCCTCCTTCGCAGCAAGAGCGCTGGTGTCAACCGCAGTACTGACCTGGGTACGCACACGGCATTGCCTGCTGCTGGGGGTGTCAGCGAGCGTGGCTGACTTTGTGCTGCAATAGATCAAAACATAGCTCATTCTGGAATAAACACATATACTACTATATACTACTAGCCTAGTAGTATATAGTAGTATATGTGTTTTTCCAGAATGAGCTATTTTTTTGATACACACTTTGTTTACTTATCCTAAGGATAAGGAAATGAATAAATGAACAAAGTGTGTATCCAATAACCCAATAAATATATAAAAAGTTGGCCATTCATGAGCCGCTCTTCATCCAATTGTTCAAGCAGTTGTAGAGAATTGTGTGCAACATAGCACGTTGGTGGCAACTGGCACCAACTTTTCGTTGTAGACTACGCGATTAGGCCCAGTCCATACGTTTCTACACTATTGGTGCTTGCAGCTGAATTATGTACCAATGACCAGCACGCGAAATTGAGCATATTGAACGCCAATCGAGAAGGTTTTCTTGACTGAGGCTATTTCAGAGTGGGGCTCTGCGACGGGTTGGTCATAATGTCATGAGTTCACGGGGTGGGGGCTCATTCATGCGTAAGCTTTAGGTGGCTGAAACCCATGGGGATATCAAGTGGGTTGGGCCAAAACCCCCGCTTGGTATCGCAAGCAAGGTGCAAAGTGGCTTTGACCAGGAATCGAGACGAAGATGCGCATCTTCGTCTGGTAAACATTCGGCCAAATCTTGAGTTGGCATGTTGTGGATCTTGAGCAGGGAGACGTTCCGGCGGTGAAAATCCCTATGTCCATGATATGGAATGGGATGGGGTGGGGGTGGGGGGTCCCCTATCTTGGATATCGAATATGGTGTAGGCACCACATTCAGGATATGCACATCCAGGATATCGGTGCCCCGACCCTGGAATAAGCCGTCCATATCCTGGGATGTCGATGCCCGTGTCCTTGATATGTGCATGAAATTAACTATCTTCTTGATGGGTTTCTGCCAAGGGAGACGACGGGTGGGCTGCACCGGCGATTCAAACGGTGCAGTTTGAAACTGGGGCTAACTCCGCCCCCGTCCCTTGGGAATTCGGGTCACCCCAGTAATGTGAGTCAGTCAAAGTACGAAAATACGAGGTGCCACCAACCTTGGCGTCCTCGGGTTTGGCGGGTTTTGGCGGGGCTGAACAGGGGCAGCTATTTAGGTTCCCCTATCGATCCCCCTCCTTATGTTGTTTCGCACCCAGCCCTCCCGCCCTAGAGAGTGGTGTTCAGTTTAGATGTGGGATGGAGAGGCAGTGGAGGGAGTGAAGTACTGGATTAGGGAGCTGACTCATAGGGTGAGTCACTCGTTGTGTGGCATTAAATACTAACGAAGCAAAAGGGCAAACTTGACGGATGGGGTCCTCGGTACAGTACAGTCAATTGTGGTAAAGTTGTAAATTTCTGTCATGGGGAGTACATGACCGGATGTGCTCAGGGGGCCGTTGAAGCAGAAGCGCAATTCACCACAACACAAGAGATGCTTAATATGGTCACCAGCAGTGTGAATGTTATGATGCTGAAATGCGCGATAAGTTCGGTCAGAGCTTTTTTGATGTCTACGACAGGGCATTCTAAGCATTTTGGGGGAAAGGGGTACAAGGTGGAAGTTGCTGGGAGTAGGCGAATGTAGCCATGTGCGGAAGTTTCGACCCGGGCGGAAAGTTGACATGTGGTCTTTTGAATTTGACGTTGGTGTCCTGTTGAACGGCGATGATAATTATTATCCATACTGATCAAGAATGGACTCATGCATCTGAATCTTGTCAAGGATCGACGAACTGAGTTTATTTTGTAACGTCGCAACATCACTTCAACTTTGCAAGATGCATTCCCATTGTACTTCTTATCAAGAAGCGTTAGGAGACAAGGCTTTAAAAGAGAATGCAGTACAATGATATAATAAACCGGATGTATCTCAATGATATTCAATAAACTATCCCGAAATGAACTGAATGGATATAGGCTAATTTGGCAGTGGCCGTGTCATTGTGTGACATTCATCACATACCATTTGAGCTAGAGCCCCATATTTCGTTACTGCGTTGAATGTGGCAGCGGGTAAGCTGTGCTGCTTGCAGCGGTAAGAAAACTGATGTTGCGCTCGCGGTGGCAAAGGATGGCCGCCACAGTTGAACCAATGCAGTTTTCAAAAAAAAATAGCACAATATGATTAGTCAAACCGCCCACGCAAAGCCCCCGCTCCACCCTACCCTCTGCAAGAGTGGGGGTAGCACCCGCACTTCTGAACTTCTTAATTCAGAATTGTTGGATCAGAATTGATGCAGACACAACGTCCATTGTTTTGTGCCAGGACTTGGCTCGACGAGCAAGTGCGCACGCTGATCAGCACCGATAGGTGTTGCGAAACAGCGCCAGGTGTTCTTTCGCAAAGCCTTTGGGAAGAAGTAATATACGCCAATGCTGCGCCTTGTCCCGCTTTTCCCCAAAGCTTCCTTTGTCGTGTGCCTGGTCACGAGCGTGGCTGCTGGCGTGAGTCACCTAGTGCACGACCAGGAGATGCAGGCAACGGTGTTGGACAGCAAACGGACCTCGTCTGGTTCAACGCACCACCGTGAGATGCTGGCCAAAGTGTTCGACAGCAGCAAGGTTCGATTAAAGTCGTACAACAAGCAAGCACGTAGCATAACCTTTGTGCATCAACCATTCAACTGTTCACATTCGTCTGCATTGTACACACTACGCGACTGGCTGTCCGGAATAAACAACGAACTCATGGCGCAAACGCCCTGAATGCACTCACGCTCTCTCTACCCGGACGCCGCTCCCATGACCACATACGCATCAGCAATGCCGCAGCCTAAACAAAGGGTCTAAATTGTGCCTGTGTCGGCATCATCGCCAGAATGAGAAAACCGGCAAATGTTCGATGACCCAGCAATGTCACAAAGCAAAGGTCCACACATCACACTTCAGATTCTCAGTCTCTTCCTTCGGACTACTCTTTCTGCGCCGTCGTCATCACACATAAACTTTCCTTCCATTCCCGCTCGACAAAAGGGTTGCGACTGTGTCGTGCCATTTGTTTGCAAAAACTCGACGGTAGTTCGTCATACACAGGCCACCGGTGCACTCGATGTTTTCTCACGGGCTGTAATTTTCTGCCGGCTCCGTTGTCTTCCACCTTTCCCCACGTGCTGAGCACCGGCCTCCAAAAGCCCCACAAAATTCCCAGAGTGCGCCCTCGCAAAAGTCCTCAGAATCATCAGGACGGGCGTCTGTAATCGAAAGAATCACACACACCCAAGAAAGAGTATCGCCCCTTGAGGTCCAACCCCTAATGCCCACATAGTACGCCTACCAAAATTCATGCCTTCAGCATCCCCATCTACTGCCCATGCAAGTTACTAAACGTTCAGACATCCCAGGACGGGGGCCGATGCAGCCCACGGCCCCCTCCACGAATCCCTCTTCCCCATGTATGAAGTGGCAAACTAAACCAAAACCAAACTTTCAAAACTACCAAAACCTCCAAAACTTCGAAACTCAATAACCTGTGTTGAGCCAGACACGTTCAGCAGCAACCCTTCCTTCGGTCGTTTTGGTCGTTTCCCTCGATGCATCACGCCACACAACAGGGCCAACGTCCGGCCCCCTCCCCGACTCCCCGCCACCGTGCAACGAATGGCGAGGCCAGTCAAGGGGCCCAAGGCCAAGAGCGTCGACCAAGCGCATGGTCACCAAATTTCGCGCACCCAAGCACGTCTTCACTCCCAAAATCGTGACCTTTGAATGGTCTCCTCGGGGCCACGCCGTTCTCTGGCCTCCCATGCTCCACACGCTCGCAGGGACTGGAGCAAAGGCTGGCCCCTGACAGCTGCTGGACGGCGACAGACAGGCCCCAAAATGAAGTGCAAACAGGGTTAGGGTCCCTGTCAGAATCGGCATGAACTGCTCCGAATGCCCACGCCACTCCCATGCCCTCCCAACAAACCTGACAGGGCTCTAAGGAAGGCTCGAACAGTCCATCAAAGTCGTAGCAAAACTGGTTCGATCAACCACACTCACATCAAATGTTCAGACCGTTGCGAGGCTGTACTCGCAGCCCCACTCTATCACCACACCATGGGTGAGATCCCCATTCAGGTCCCTTAGCTGCAGAACGCCGCTCTGCGAGTCGTACATGACAGAGCTCCTGGGATACTCCGCTTGGTTCACTGTCACCCTGACTCCAGCCACTATGACGTTCGAAAAGGTGGCCGCCTCCTTCCAGAAGGGGTCATGCAGCTGGCTGCCACATTCCACGCCCAGGACAGTCACGTTGCCAAGGCTGGGCACGTGTTGCGCTGTGAGGGCATTGCCACCAAAGGTGGGTGCCGCCATGAGCCGCCCCCGTTGACCGGAGACCCGTGCCTCGAAGTTGACTGTGGAAGATTCAGAGATGCAGTTAAGTTACAAAAGTCCTCTGACACTTCCAGAGACACACAGAAATTTCTACCAATGCATGACTGGGTGAAACATTTTCGCTTGGCTCCTGAGGCTCCCTCTCCATGAAATCAGCAAATAGAGGTCTGTGTGCTCACAATGTTTGCCATTGATCTTGTGATGGCCATACAGACAAATTGGACAACAGTGCAGTTGTAGCCAATCCAGGTGGCAAACTTGGCCAGCGTGGCGATTTCATTTCTGTGTGATGCACGTCATGATTGGTTTGCCATAAGAGTAGATTCCAACCCAACAATTGGAAAATGAGGGCTTTTTGCCTTCGAAGCATTGGCTGGTTGGTTCATCGATACCATGACGCTGCAGAGCACTCCAGGTTTTGCCATAAGGAGCGAATAATTGCCTGCCTTCTACGATTGACACGTGCATTCTAGCTGTTCACCCTGCACTGTGTCGTGTGCCATTCCCATTGCACCCAGAGCCTTCAACATCCTGTTCTACTAAAACCACGATTTTGGGAAGATGGGAACAATTTTTACTGCCAAATGGTTTTAGATAGCATCACAACCAAGTTTGTTGGGGAAAAACTGAGCATTTGTTGTCTAATTCTACAACTTGTTCATTTATGGGCAGAGTGCCACAAAAGCTCTTTTCCAGGAGCAGTTAGCCATTGCACAGCAAATTCTCTCTTTTGGCCTAACGAACAATCCTCACTTGTGAAGCTGTCTGGGCCGTTGACAGCCATGGCACCCCCATCCATGTACACCGCGCCCTCTGCATATTGGTCCACATTCTGCTCTGCAGACTTGACTCCCTGCCCAGGTGGCGGCAGGGCCACGATCAGATCCAGCGGGCCAGCTGCGGCCTGCTTGGTCGTGTTGGCAGGCTGCTGCATGGGGATGATGGTGCCAGCCCGCACATGGACCTGAATCTCTCCCAGCGGACACGGCAGGTGCGCAGTCTGAGGGCCTGTTGGCGGCATGAAATGGATTGCCATTAAAGAAACATCGAGTTGTTGCATCACGGCAGTGCCAAATCTGTGCTGATGTCTAATTCATCGCTTTTCTTTACCGATTTCTCCACTAACCATTTTTAGGCCATCGTTTAATTTGCCTCGCAATTTTAACATAGCATTTAAACACCCCTGTCCCAGCATAAGGGGATTTCGTTTTCAGTATTTGGGAAACCTCTGGAAAGTATAGCTTGAAAGGTGAACAGCATCAACTCGTGTCTTGAGAGTGGATGAGCAGTCTTTGCCAAGTGACTGAGCATGCACTTAAAGTAGAATTCGCCTTTCCGTGTGGACCCCACATTGAATTCGCCATTCTGTGCTAAACTCCTCTGCCACTGTACAGGGTTACCGCACTGACAAAATCAACTTTGATTTCGGTTTCCAGGGCTGTTTTGTTGCCTTGCATTGTAGAAGGCCAGGGAAAAAGTGTGCACCACTTCGCACCTGCATACAGATTCATGTTGTCTTTTGGCGCACAGCCATGATGAGTAGCTTGACACAGAAGAAGGAAAGAAGCCACAACCACACTGAACAAAGGAAGGAATGTACCCTGTACTTGCCAGGTGATAAATGCCACACTGGTAAAGCCAAAAGTAAAGGAAGGAACACACAGAAACATGCAATAAGAAACACATAAATCTTAACAGCAACAACAGACACACAAAGGAGATACATAGGAAAACCAGCACACAAAATGCCCAAATAAACAGGAAGCAAAGCACACAATAAGGAAAAGCCAACAACACACCTTGGATTGCGCTATAGTCCCAAATGTTGTACCACGTCCCCTCAGGGATGTACGCATCCACATGGTCCTGTCCCTTCTCCAGCACAGGGCTCACCAACACGCCGCTCCCCAGCAGGTACTGCCTACTGTTGTCATAGGTGCTGGCATCCGTGGGGAACTCATACCACAGCGGTGAAGCCACCATGCCGCCCTCCGTGTTGGCTTTCTTGAAGGCTGTGTAGAGGTAGGGGACCAGCCTCATGCGCATCTTGAGGGCCTTGCGTGCTGCATTCGCCACGGTGTCCCACAGGTACAGCTCTTGGGGGTAGTGGTCAGAGTGGGCACGACTGAATGGGTAGAATGCCCCCAGGGAGATCCACCTGGGCACCCGGTGTGCTTGGTGATTCATTGCTAACTTGGGCACAAGTGTTTTAAGTGCATTTTGGGGTGCATGAAGACAAGTATGAGGATGCAACCACATGCCCCCGGGGAATTGCGCGGGAAACCCCTGGTCGTTGTGTGGGCCCCATGTACTTTGCATGCTCTTGCAGTATGTGCTTTGGGGTACTCTCTTCGCTAACCATTGCCTTTCTAGGCCACCGACAAGACCAACGTCATCTGCACATCTGACAAGTGCCATGACTGGTGTGCGGTCTATCACTTTGTGTCAGTGGCTGCTTTCACTTGCTGTAATCATAGGAACAGGGAGGGCAAGATCGACCAACATAGTGCAGACACAGCAGCTTGTGGTGCGCTTAGGGTGCAAGTGGTGCTAGAACATGTGCCAGTGAGTGAGCAGGTTAGTGCTGATTTCCATTACATATTGGAAACTCATTCAATTGAATGAGTAGTTCAATATCCAATCAATAACCAAACTTCACTACAGGGGGTTGTTGCATCCCATAAACTCAGCAGTTTGCAGTAATCAGCAGAGCCATGTCAAACAAATTCTCTTGAACAGTGCAGGCAACAACAGCCAAAGAGAACGTTCACCCAATGTTACTTGACTTTTTGTCTTTCACTATAGATTTTCCACAGCCATCATCGGCTGCAAGGCAATGGGTCATATCTGCATTTCGCGCATTTCAGATGTCCTTGTTCATCAGTGCTACTCCCATGTCTGTGGAAACATTCGCCTGGAAATGCTGTGCTGTGGTGAGGACTGCAGCAAGTCCCATTACCTTGTGCACAACTCCTCAGTGGTCTGCAAGTTGAAGCCGCAGATGTCAGCCCCCACCATTGGCATCCCAAACAAGTTTGAGTTGAGAACGGAGCCGATCGACCACCTCAGATCATCCCATGTAGCTGAGTTGTCCCCGCTCCAGTGGGCAGTGTACTGCCCGGAACCTGAGAAACTTGACCTATGGCAAATGGACAAAAACAATTTATATATGTTGGACATGGAACAGGAGGTTTCATACCGTTGGGGAATATGAAGTTCCATGTTTGCCGTTTGTCAATTCAACTTGCCGAAGCAAACAGACTAAACCCAAGAAAGAGGGCCAAACACACAAGAGAACAAAGTGGACTACAGAAGAAGCATTATGTGTGTGATTCCACAGATTTGTCCTTATTCTGCACGTTACTTGCTCCCTTCAAACATTGAATCCATTCACAATCCATTCAAAGCACATTGCACCTTTGAAGGTAGTGATAGAGGCAGCCCCAACCAACTCCAAAAATCTAGCTTCCATATCACAGTATAACAGTTGAATACATCCAACTGGACAGTGTGCACAGCGAGGCACAATAAGACCATGATGCAGCATGTCCATGATTCCTATCAGCTTGGAACATGAGGGTATCCAAGATACCATCTATGTTGCAAGCTCACAGGGCACCCATGCAATGAAAACTGGCACTGCAAAGTGCTGCTATGCACTAACCCTTGCACCACCTGCCCCACGAAGGGTGCACCTTCTGTATGGAGTGAGTTCATCAAGCAACCCGTTGGCTCCAATCACAGGAAGCACCCTGTGGCACAATAACGGAACAGTTAAACAACTTTGTCCACGCTCACCTAGTCAAGACAAATGGCCGCTCAACGAGGATGTCCTCCAGCGCCCTGTGGGTCAGCTGCGCTTCAGTGAATCCGTAGAGGTTGTGGGCGTCATACTCAAAGGTGCCATCGTGGTGGACGATGCTCACTGGGATGGTCTTCTCACTCAGGGGCGCTGTCTTCTCTGCGTTGTTGATGCGGTACGGTGGGTGCTCGAGGTTGAGGCGCAGGCTGAGGAGCAAATCAGACATGCCACAACAAACTCTCAAATGGGTAGGAGAGGCCTGTGCTGTCTGCTAGCAGCATGGCACAGAGTCACGCCATTCACTATGCATCCAGTCCCTACCACTTTTCTGTTAGTCAATTACACATCTGTTGTTTGTGTATACTGCATTATCTTTTTATTTTTTCTAGGTATATGCATCATGAAATGTTGCTTTGCAGAAGTACCCTTTTCTGTTGCCTACTTTGTTCCTGCAATAATGAATCCTGATCTTCACCAGGATGCAAAATGCCAAAACGAAACAAGAGAAAACAAACTTCCGCAATTCCATCCTTTCACCCCTCAGCAGTACAAACCCATCGCTACCATCTATTTCACAGCTGCTTCACAGTCATGGGAACCAGAAAGAAGCAGAGCTGCGTGATCGTATACTGCATTGTTGTAATTGGATATGCCAAGGCATACAACACGGAACAGACTGGTGCGCAATAGGAAGACCATCTAAAGCTGCAGCACGGCTATAAGGGCATGAATATGCTGAAAACTGCGGCTTCTGCAGTGGGGAATTGGGCACAACCTTCCTGAGTGAAACTCCTTTTCAGACAGTGCTCCTTGCCATCGAGTAGCAAACAAGTGATCAAGTGGACCAGGAAAACATTGCCACATTGTCAGGAGAGAACTGCACACAGCATGACTCACTTTCTTCTTTCTCCAAGAGCAAGCCTAATCATGTGAAACTGTAGACACAGTATTAACCATGAAAACATGTGCCAAGTTCAGCTTGGCCAATTTGACAACGAGTTTGCTACATTTAGCCATGGATTAATTACATTTCGTTGCATTTAATTACATCTATCAAAGTTAATGATGTGTTATTATTACGCTTTGTGATGGATTAATACTTTCCAGCACATGTTGTGGAACTGCACCTGGAGTTATGCTCACCTGATGTTATGGGAGCATGCAATAGCCTCGGACAATCCTCGTCGGCCAAGGCCTGGATGGATGCAGCACGAATTCAGCAGTATTCTTTTGATCATCAATCAAGGGTATAGGCGATATTTCCGCAAACATGACTAACTAATCATCTTCACAGTGGGTTGCTGCAGCACCAGTGCAACACCCACGACAGGAATCCTCTACAAATATTTGAAAGCTGCAAAATCTGCAAAATTATGAGCTTCTTATTCCTTTTGATTTCACAATACTACATCACGTTTTAGGAATCAGGCATCAAGCAGGGGGTGACACCTCGACTCCTAAATGTGCTGTAATGCTCTCGATATACAAATAAATCAGGGAATGAGCCTCAAGGCCTGTGTGCTGCGAATGTATGGAGGTGTCATCAGGCAGAAATGCAGCGCCCTTGAATGTCGAACGACCATGCAGTACGATTTGGAATACAAACAGCAACATGCTCTTCATTCAGATCCTTCAAGAAAAACACCACTGCGATCTGGCAGAAATGCCGATTCTCCCCCCCCACACACGTCCACATGCCACACCCACCCACCCACCAGCACACAGCCTTTTCCTTTCCTTTTCTGTCCACCCCCACATATGCGCCAGTGCAAATTTCTGTTCTTTTGAGACCGAGCAATCATTCTGATATAAACAGTCTTCTTGACTTTGCACTTTGCCTTGCACTCTTTTGTCAGCTGGCACAAGGCCCACATCTCTGTAAGGATGGGGATGGCACCATCGCTCTGAGCCGTGATGTGCTTCACAATACTTATTACAGCAAAACACTGCATTAAGTACAGCACTTCACATTGTTGCAAGCTTTCCTTGCAATTTTTTGGAAAACAGTAACAGCTAAGATATACCATTGGACTGAAGCGCCTCTCCAGGTGCCTGACAGAAGTTGGACGCTTCGTTCATGTCGATCCATATCCCATCAAAGGGAACCAGGTTGTCATGGAACTGCCTGAGCTGTGCGGTCCAATAGTCCTGGGCACCAGGGTGGAACCAATCCGGGAAGTGCACTGCCCCAGGCCAAACCTAAGGCAACAAAATAGGGGTGCAAGATAAGGACACAATGGACAGCTCTCTGTTGCATTCCCTGTATTGTGCAATGTCGCACATTGGGAGTGTCATGGCACAAGATAAAAGCATTCTGTGCGGAATTCATACACAAGGGTTCTGCTAAGGAAATTCAACACAAGGAGGCAGTGTCAATGCAGCTACTCAGAGGGATAATATATCAACAAGACTTTATATGGACAACAACTCCTGAAGCTTCATTGCATGGCAGATTTCCTGTCGGAGGTGATGCTATGAAGCTCTGAAATGCTATCCATGTCTGGATTGTCAGGGACATCATCGGCTGTTCACAGGAGTCAGCAGCATGCCAATAGGTACAGCTGGTACAGGAAGGTTGGCAAACATTGGAGCTCTCCGGTGCCGACTATGTTCGGATTCCAACCAGCACCCTCTTTGACAGAGGCAGCACAAAGTGTACGTTTGTATGCAAGAATATCTGTGTTTTTTAAAGGACAAAACAGAGGAAACTATTCCAATCCAATCATATGCAACCAACTTTGCTTGGAATCCAGTTGACATCAATCACAGATCGCAGTTATTTGTCTCCTGACAGTGGCATCTGGTGGCATTGTCAATCCATTGGAAGACACAGGGACAGCTATCTCAAGCTGGCTGGCAAGAGTTGTCAAGGGGGAAAGTCGCTCACTCTCACTTTGTCAGCGGCCTGCACCAGCTGTCAGCAAATGGACATAATTCTGGACTGTGGCATTCACAGGGGCTGCAGTCGGGACATTGTATCCGCAGCTATATGCCCAACATCCCTAGGTAGGTTCGTAGCTACTGCTTGGTCGCTCTTGATGACACACTATGAATACCATGGTAAAACAAGCACCATTTCTTTGGTACTTACAGTCCTGCATATCCACAATACCTAAATATTTAGAATACTCACAAAGCACTGACAACTACCACTGTGCTTCTCAAGCACTGGAGAAGTGTGCTGCCACAACATACAAGCAAGAGATTCTTACACACTTGCCAATGCATCACTGGCCAGTGCTCTCCAATCATGAAAAAAATGCAGTTCAGGCCAGCACTTGTGCTAGGTCCCACCTTTCCAATGTACCTCTTCCCGTTCGCATCCTTGAGGAAGATGTCCTCCCTGATGCCGTCATCATATGCAGGGTAGCCCGTGTCCACCTTGATGCCAGGGTCGATAATGGGCACCCAGCGTTGGCCTGCATCGTGCAGCTTAGTCACCAGCGCGCGCATTTGCGACAGGTCGAAGTTCTTCTTGTCCAGCGTGAAGTCCCTGGGGCCGTCATAGTCACAGATTACTTTTTTTGTGTGAATGCTCCTCAATGGCACAAGGTGGTTGGTGTTGCTTTAGCACGCAAATTCAATCTCATGAGTGTCACGTGTTGAGTTGTTAAGTGGTTTGCCATACTGCCATCAACAAGCCTAAGCACTTGTTGAGTTGGCGATTCTATTTGACAACCAAGCCACAGCCCCTGGCAGTTGGGCGTTGCTCACATCCCTGCAGTTGCCCATTCATAAATGTAGATTGCAAACACATTACTAAACAACCCAAACTTGTATAAAGAGAATGCATATTTACGTGCCGAATGCATCGCCAATGCTCTTACAACACTGCATGCCTTACAAATGCCTTGGAACATGTTTCACTTGCGCGGCATTCGCCCAGAACTGCCATCAGACTCTGGCATGTGCAAAATCCTACTTGGCCAGGAAATCAGGAGAATATGTTGGAACACACAAGGTAAGGATTGAAAGGGAAAGAAAGGCTGAAGCAGGTAGAAAGGAGCCAAAAGCATGAGAAAGGTGAGAAGGTGAGAAAAAGGTTAAGAAAGGGAAAGCTGAAAAGGTGAATAGATAGGAGGCCCAACCTGTAGCCGTCCATGTAGTCGATGTCCGTCCACATGGCTTCCAAGGGAATGTCTGCTGCCCGATAAGACTCGATCACGGTGTCCAGCTCCTGTACGTTGCGGTATCCCCACCTACGAGTTCCATAGTTCAACAAAAAACTTCAGAATATAGCCAGATCCGCATTCTTCTTCTCTGTCCACCATCTCACAAGAAAAAGGAAACACAGTCACGATTGAAGAGAGCATCTAGACCAAGCACAATATCTTATCTGGCAGCTGAATACAAGATGCAGCATTTGGTACTTTGGGTTTGTACCAAACAACTTAGACACTGCATGCTGATTCAGACAATTAAAATATTACTGGGGTATTAGATGATTAGATTCTCAGAAGAAAAAGGAAACACAGTCACGATTGAAGAGAGCATCTAGACCAAGCACAATATCTTATCTGGCAGCTGAATACAAGATGCAGCATTTGGTACTTTGGGTTTGTACCAAACAACTTAGACACTGCATACTGATTCAGACAATTAAAATATTACTGGGGTATTAGATGATTAGATTCTCACATACAACTTAGATATTGATACTGACATGCTGAAACCTTGTCTTGGGGTATGCACTCTGCATGATGTGGGCCCCTTTTCCGCCAATAACAATTCTGTTCAGTCTGACTTGGCAAAGATAACATAACATCTGATTGCCTGGGGCCCCACACGTTCACCATGGTGGTACACAGCCTGCATTCAAAATACCAAATACTGCTACCAATTTTCATATGTCAAGATCTAACATAGAACTGTTGCAGCATAAGTGGGACACTAAAAAAATATTGAATGATCCTTCAGCACCTGCCTTAGCTTGCACAATTCACTAACTTGGTCAGTCATGACCATATTGACGAACTGAATGCACAGAATTTCACGCACCTGCACTGGTGAAACCCCAGACTCCAGCCTGGTGGCATCATTGGCTTGCCAATGACCTCTTGGTACTGCTGAATGACCTCCCTTGGAGTAGGCCCCAGGAAAAAATAGAAATCGAGCACGCCCCCCAGAGCCCTAGCAAGACACTCAGCAAGCGCATCTTTCAGCTTGATGAATTGATGATGTGACCAGGCGATGCGAAGCACTGACCTTGCCCAAATGCAGCTAGGGATGGGCACAGGGCAGCAGGCAGAGTGCAGTAGGGCTCAGTAGATTACCCACCACTACTGCTTCTAATACGGTACTACCACCACAACAACTATCACTGCCACTACCGCATTACCACTGTCACAACCACTCAGTGGATCACTGACTTGCAAATTCTGTAATGAGTTTCGAGCTTGCACGTGTGGCCATCGCCATCTTACAAGTTCAAACGCCATCTTCTTTCATGGGGACTAACGCATTCAGATCAGAACACAGGCTTGGAAAAATTGGGCAGACCTGTAGGAAATGGTCGACTTGTCCAGCACCACGTCCATGCCATTGCTGTTCAGCAGGAAGATTCCGTGAGCGTTGCCGCCTGCGGCAAAAGCAGGACCAGGGAGCATTTCAGCACAGCAGGCGCAGACACACTACACTTTTGCTATCTTCCTCTGCTCACATTCCAAAGCTTGAAATCCAAGATTTTTTCAAGACGTTGAGCACTGTGCCCCTCTAAATAGATTTGAAACAGTGAATACTCATTGCTAAAACACTCAAAACTCATTGCTAAATACTGTTGTGCGACAAACATCCTCTGTCTTTGATAATCGCTGGTGCGTCTGTGCACACATCCGTTCTATTTCCTCCAGCCTGTTGATTCCTGGCTGTATCCTCAGATTGTGACGTCTGATGAGTCTCCTTCCAACAAAGCAAGGTTTACTGGAGGACATGCTTGTTGGCACTCTGGCTCGAACATTCTTCACCTTCCAGGTGTCCGCAGTACTTCAACACAAGACGACTTTGGTGACAACGGGATTCCTCAAAGGCCATGCAACCCATCAAGAATACAGGACTCCCTCTGTCCTTCTGCTGGAAGCCCTGCCTTATCAGCACCTTGGCTTCGGTGTGCACATGGGTTTTCGTGCATTACGCTGTTACATGATTTCTTCACATATTATTGTAGTCTACATATTGATTATACAGATTTTCGTTCTAATTCAATGACTTGTGGAAACTTAGGGACCGATTGTATACTCACTCCACCACAGAGCTCGGGTGCTTCAGGTGGGCAACACTGCCCCTTTCAGGGATCGCCTTGGTGTTTGTGGGCCTCTCTTGGGATGTATAGCACAGGACAGAAATTTAATGCTTTCTAGGGTTGACGCTTCAATCAAAGCTGACCAACAGCGACCGTCCCAAGACAATGTTATTCTCCCTTTCTCATATTACAATACCAAGGTGATGATAAATACTGGTTCATTCTCATTTTCTACATTTTGTTCTGGTTTACATTTTTGAGAGAAGAAAAAATCACGCGCCATGTGGGCTGGGGGTGGGGTGGCACCTTCTGCTATGGCCATCAGGAATGGATGCGAGCCATACAAGTTCGTGTCTGCATTAGCGGCAGCCGTGTCCTTGTTCCACAGGGTGGTGGGGACGCCATCGCGCTGCAGCCGAATGCCCTCGCTGCGTGTCCTCTCGCCTGCATCCCACAATGCCACAGTGAGTCAACAGCAAGCCCCTTTGGGAGTTAATGCTATCCACATTGCTTTTGTGCCTTGGCATCTGCAGCACACACAGTCCTGATGAACTGTGACAGTAAGAGCAGCTGTGACACCATGAAGTGCATACCGTCTGATACAATGAGATGGCAGCAGCAACTGTGCCGATTGTGCTATTGTATAGCCTGGCAGTGAGACCAAAGTCCAGTTGCTGGGTGGCTGCCATTCCATTTCAGTAAAACATCAAAGATGGCAATCCCTGTGCTGAGGTGTGGTCAGACTGCTCAATTCTCAAGTGTACGCATAGTGCTTAGAGTGCTTAGACAGCAAGGAGCGAATCAACATTAGTGCTAGACATTACTTTGGACTTGACAGTGGCAGAGACTGAATGCTGGGTATCCTGTGTGCACACACGCCTGACATCGAATTGCAAACACATTGGCCAGTTTCCAAACATATGTTGCTGCAGAATTCGCTGCTAACAGAGATCACAATCCAGATGTCTTGCAAATGCATTCATCCCCGGCATTGCCCTACAGATCCAAGCATAGTGCTCAATAAGTTCTTGCAGATGCAGTCATGGGATATACACAACTCTCACACACAGACCATGACTGACAGGATTCATGGTTCAGAGCTTTGATTCAGCAATGGTTCTCCCTTGGCACCAGACTCATGATGTACCCTGGATGAACTACAACAAGTGCCATGCCCTCAGTGCTGTTGGACCCAACCCGAGCATGCTGACCCCAATGCAAACTGTGTGTGACTTTACCCAGCTGCAAAAACACGCTAGGAGAAGCAAACGAGCAATGTAATTGTTATTCCTGCTAAGGATGCACTGATTCATACGCGTTATACTCACCGATGCCATACAGAGCGGCAGACTCCGCAATGGGCGAGCTCAGCTCCAGGTACTGTTGCTTGAAGAAAAGGCTGCAGCAAGCAAGGACAAAATAAGGCAATCCACCAGAAGCAGAAGCTTGTCAACACAACATGGATGATGTGTTGCTCAGGAAAGCCTAAAAGGAAAGGGCAGATTTGAGAGGGTGCTCTTGCCACCACCCTGGCAACCATATCACCAGCCAAGAATTGAAACATGCACGTCACATACTGCTCTTGCCAAACTCATTCAAGAGCTTTGTTGAGCTGTGACAACACACCAAAAGATGCTAGCTTTGTACCAGTCTGGCTTCTGTTGCCAAGGATATACTTGCTTGTTCACTCTTGCCAAGACTGTGAAGGCGAGGCTAGGAAACACACCTGTGTTCCGTGGTGTCAAACAAGACGTCGCCATCCTCCTTTCGAATAACAGAGAAGCTGAAGGGGCTCTGCTGATAGTTGAAGGCATAAAGCGGATCGCTAGCAGCAGTGGAGACTGACGGCCTATGGACAGAGGGAGCCCGGAACAAGCAGTCATGGGGCTGCAACAGTGCACGAGATCAAATCGACAAAGAAACAAAGCTCCAAGATATCTTCAATGAACTCCAGTCCAACTGTAGAATGCTCAAGCTGAAATGGCTTGAATTCTACAAGGGGTAACATCAAATGTGACCAAAACACACAATGTGCAAGTAACTAGGAAGCACACACAAGGGACTGCAGCACTCCAGACTGATGGCGCAGTGATTGTGCACCAGCAATGCCGACTGTGCCTTGCTGGTAAAACTTCAAAAGCGCAGGACCGACATGAGGCCTGCACTGTGTCATCTTGGTGCTTTGCCCCACCCTCAATCCTTCCCGCCCTCCTTCACATTTGCTGGCACCCTACCCCAGTCCTTGCAATGCTCATGCTCCACCAATATCTGTCCAAGCACTTCGTTTGCCATGTGTTTGTGACAAATGCAACCAACAAAAATAATCAAACATCTGTCCAGGCAGCACAAGCCGCAGCTGGCAACTCTCCTTCTTTCCTGTGCCGCCACAAGCTATGACCCTCAATTTCTTTTACCGGTTCTCATTCTCTGCTCATTTTCACCACCATGATATTCTCTGAATCAATCCCAACTTACTCTCACATTCGATCACTGTCCTTCCATTTTACTGCCTCTGGCAGCTCCCAGCCCACGGCCCCGCAGGCGTCCATCAGCTGCCACAGGCTCTTGGTTGACAGCTTTGCATGATCTACTGATGTAGCTGAGGGCTTACCCTCAAGCCTAACCACAGTGCCACCTGACAGGCTTGCACTTTGGAGAATGAGCTCACGATGTTGTCATCAAGTTGGCTTAAGTTGGCTGCACACACAAGTTCAACACACCTTGGCAACAGGGACTCAGGCACTGTCCAACGACTGTCTGCCCAATCTGAAATCTTGACATGCAGTCTGCCCTGGGTCTCAAATTGGACCGACAGCTTCAGTTGCTGGATGTCATGCCCCAGGTATGGCAGCCCGGAAGTGGTGAGCTGCAGCTCGCCCTCGAGTCCAAGGTCTGCAACAAGGCCACACAAAGACTCACCACTGTTTAAACACAGCCCACCGTTTAAGATTATAGTCACTGAAGAAGTGGCAATGTCAAGTGTCCACTGACTATTTGCTGTGGCTACAATCCAAATCTTCAGTTTGACACTGCTTTCCACACTTAGAAATGGTAGCAGTGGCATTATCACACCTGACGTTTTGGCCCACAATCGGTGGTCTTTCTCATGAGCATGCTTTGTAGGCGACGATAGCGACGCCAAAATGCGGGTGTCACCAATTTTGTAAACACAGCCATCTTCTGGGTGTCGTACAGAAGGTAGACAACGATATAGACTTAAGCTCGGAAGCTACGCTCCCCTGTTGCTCGCTCACAGCGGGCTTGCTCGCAGCAACCAATCTACGAAACTCGAACAACAGGCGGTGAGGTGCACAAGACAACAGCCCTCCCCCATCTTTGTTCCACAACATTAATGTGATAAAATGCGCTGGAAGTAAAAACAAAAGATGCCAGCAACCCAGGCCCAGGTCCGCCTCTTGCCTTGCCGGCACATCACACTTCAGCCAGCACCTGGCTTCCCACCGGTGCTGCGAGCCCTTTGCCCGAGGCCACGCACACCTCACACCCCTTCAGCCGCTTGAACTACTACACCCGCCGAAACCCTATACCAATTACTACACACGATCCGCGGACCACCACAGTGCAGACGACTTTGGGGCAAAAAGTCGGTCCGTGTTGTTGACACGTGCGCCAAGCTGGGACGTCCCCGCGACCGGCGCCGGTCCCCCGGCGACATGTGGCCGTCCGTGCCAATGAGGCGCCTCGTGGCGTCCCTGCCCCCTGCGTCTGGCCCGGGGGCCCAGACTAGAGCGGGTGGCTGCAGCCCTGTCCGCACGCGGCGCGACGCTCCCACAGGCTCACAACCCCCACCGCCCCCCCATCGCCCCTCTCTCCCCAACCCCAGGGGACAGAAAAGGATCAATGGATGATGGCAGCGAAATCTGGGCCGTCACTCTCCGACAACTGTTGGAACGTTGTCAAAGGGGGATGCCGTGGTGTGGGATGGGCCGCCCCGTCCGTCCCCCTCCCCCCCCCCCGATTGAGGCGGCCCTGGCGTTGCTGATGGTCGAGTGAATGCTGGCGGCGGCGTAACGGGGGCGCACGCGGGGGCCAGTTACCTGTTTCGCGCACGGAGACCATGTCGTAGGCGGACGCCACGGCGCTCTTGTAGAAGCACCAGGGCTTGTTGGAGTCGTAGTCGGGCGCCCAGCAGCAGCCGCGGGCCTCGCAGCCCAAGTCATTGATCCCCAGCCATCCTGCCGGGCCACAGCCAGCCAGCCGTCAGGGGATCATCACGCGATCGATGACAGCAGAGTCATTGCTCTCAGAGGGACTTTGTCAGATGGGCTGGGGTCCAAGAGGGATGGAAGGTGTCGACGATCGCGGCATCAATCGCCACACGCACAGATTTGTGTTGCCACGCTCGGGATTCCGCCCCGGCTCCCGCGGCGGGGGGCCCCCGGCACCGGCGAGCTCATCGCGCCCGCCAAGAACGCAGCCACGATCAAACCGGCGCAATCGCCGCCAATCGCGCCCCCAGCCCTTCCCCATCCACCGCAACCAGAAACTGATCGCTCCCACGCATCGTTCTCACCCCACCCCGTCCCCCCCTCCCCCCCCGGCCCCACGGCACAGCCATCATGCTCCCCAAGCCCACCGGCGCCTACAACCCCGCGAAACCCCAATCCACCTCCCTCTCCCCCCTCCCGACCCGAGCTTCATCCGCGCCTTGCCCAAGCCACTCCCTCCCATTTTGTGTCCGCTCACCACAATCCTTGCGCGGCCCATCGACGGCACACCGCTCGTTGCTCTGCCCCAGGGCGCCCCAGGCGCCCGCCAGCGCCGCAATCAAGATCAGGGCCGCATGCCAATTGGTTCCCATCCCCCACCCTTCCTGGAGATTGGGCGTTCTATTCTGTCGCGCGTTTGTTTTCTCGCCTGTGGCGCGGTGCTGTTGCTGGAAGCGGCGGGGCAAGGGAGGGAACTCGGAGGGGTGGGCCGCGAGGCCTCCAGAAGTGATCGCGAATGGGGCCGCAGCACAGGGCGGGGAGGGCCGACGTGGCGCCAGGCAAGCCTACCATGCGGCGATCTTGGCCGCAGTCCCGTTTGATCAGAACTTGGCGGCCGTCGAAGTCAATTGAATTTCATGTGCGGCAGGGCCATATGCATATGCACGCAACAGAAACAGTTAAATGATGGCAACTTGAGGAAATAAAAACACCACCAGCTCCGCTCACTTCGCTTGCTGGAGGTTGCCCCATGTACGGTGCAGTAGGGGCTTGAAGAGGGTGCTGCTGGTGTCGCTGGGAAATCTTGAAGTACACGGCTGGCAAGCCAACGAAGCTTGGGGACAGGTCCGCTGAATGTCTGCGGTCGGCTGATGCATTTTCCTTCGCTGCCAGCCGCTTTCAGTTCCCCATGCTGCGCCGCCGAATGCAAATTCCACAGAGCGCAATTGTCCAAATAAGTAGGGAACAAAGCCCTCGCACCACTTGGGGGATGGGGACGCAGAAGGACCACATTGGCACTTGTCCAATGTCGACAAGGTCAGATTTCGGGCAGTACCTGGGGGTTTTAACATCAATGGTGCTGCATGTTGGGAAACGATCAGCCCCATGCGGCTCAAGACTTTGGAGGACTCTCCTCCCTTTTCAGCGTGTTTGCTCTCGCTCAGTTGACCGGCGTCCTGAGACAACTCAAGTGTCTCTCGCAATCTGGGCACAAGCAATGCATTGGTCGGTTGCGGAATCTCTGCTGACGTTTGCAGCTTGCAGCTTGCAAGTTCTTTTGCTGAAGCTAGAATAGAACTTGAAAAAAAAGGAAGCTCGTTTGAAGACTGCATATATAGCAGTCTGTTATTGGGTTTTCGGGCGCACTGACTACTGGGGAGCTTTCAACTTTTAGCAAAGGTCAGAGATAACGGAAAAATACAATAGCGCAAATTACATATACACGCCGGTTGCATGCCGGATACCCCTACCACAGATTCCAAATCCACAAGTGGGCCGATACAACTCGGCTGACGACTGCAGCAAGGAACCAGCAACGCGCTTGCGTCAAACTTCGAAATCATAGCACAGGAAATGGTTGATAAGGGGTGGAAAATCCACAAAAACACAATGGAAAATACAAATTTATCGCATGCCTTGTGGAAGAAAACCGGAAACGTGCCTACACACAATTTTCATCAGTGTTTACAAAGTGCAGCCCCCTAGAGTACATTCTCGTCTCTAAATGATACATGGCAGCTCGCACACCACAACCACCCGGTGCCGCCATGCCCAGGTTCCACGAACCTCTGGCCCATTTGGCTGCCTGCGGTGCCAGCAGACTGCTGCTGCTGCTGCAAAAATTGGACGCACTTGGTGCCCCTCCCCATCCCTTCCCACACACTGTATCAGTAGGGGCAAAAAAAGGCAGCAACTGCGATCCAGCAAATCCTCCCTTGCACACAGCCGTTATTGCTGGCATGGAGCCTGTGCATTGAGCTTGCGGCTTCCTCATGCACAGTCCGCATCCAGGCCTTGCTTCAAGCACTGAGGGCCTGGAGAAGCCATGCCAGGGTCTGGTGTTTTTTCTTCTCCACATCTCGTCGCCCACTGACCGACCTGTACTGTACAATCAAGTTCCCTCCTAGCCCTCCCTAACTGTGGAATAGCTCAGCAACGACAGCACAAAATCAGCCCAGAGTCTGGGTGTCACACATCTACAAGAGAAAACCCACCCGCAGCCTGGGGTTCTGAGTCCCAGACTCATCCACACCACCCAAATATCATCCACCGTCAGACCAGTCGCTGTCATGATTCCCTTTTCCCCGCCTCTTCAGCTGGGGAAAGGCCACAGCACTGTGGTCACGACTCCCCTTGCCACCCCTTGGCCTTGCTCTTCATTGTCTCTGTCGAACCCTCCCGCAGTCTCACCAGCTCGTCCCGAATGGCGACGGCCTCCTGCACTCATCAACCAAAACACCCAATTCGAGCCAATAACGTGCAAGACCAACACTTCGCAGGATCGTGCTTCACAACACTTTGATGCAAGGATCCACTGTGGACTGTGCTACTGCCAATGCAGCAGCCAATCAAGGGCAAAGAAACGAGGCTGGGGAGCCACCAACTGCTAGCAAGCTCCCAGGAGAACAAACTGAATGAAGAACTCGCAGTGCTGCAAACTGAGGAAATTGCATATTGGAGTCCTAAACACATTCAATAGTCAACAGTGCTCTTTGCAGCAAGTCATTTCAGAGGACTAACCCCTTAGGCATAAATTTGTTCACATTTATGGTTAGGCACAGACTCACGGTCCAAGTTTTCTCAATTCTTACTATTTTTTCGCGATTCAAAGTCCAGGTGCTCCTGATCCTTGCCAACTGCCACTGCAAGGAGACCATCAGCAGCCAAACAATACTAACCAAACTGAACATTGGCATGGCAGCACACTCTTCATCAACAGTGGCCGTTGTGATTGAACGACAGCTTAACAGCGGCATCCACAGCTTGTGCTGTCTAGTCTGATTCAGGTCAAGTTGTTTAGGTTGTGCAGCTGCAACAGGCTTGGGGGCTTTCTCCACAAAGCTAGGGAGTCTCAACCATGACTAAATCATCGCAAGCCATCTTCACACGGCACTTTCACAGCATGCACTTGTCTCGGAGCGAACGTTTGCTCACCTCAAAGCGCTGGCCTTCAAGGGCGCTCTCCAGCGCAACCACAAGTGTCAATGCCCTGTTTGTGGACAGCAGCTGTTCTATCTCATCCCGGATCCTGATGTACAACAGCAAACAAGTTTTCATTTCCACGCCATTCTATTCCCCTTATTTGTCTTCTTGACTTTTTGCTCATGTATTCTTGATTTCCAAAATATTACATCATATCTATGGGTCCATATGTCGCCCCATTTTGAACACAAATAGTGATGTGGGCCTTGTGCCACCTGACAAGAAAGCGCAAGAAAGTGAGATGTAAATGAAAACAAGAGGTGATTCAGGGTCGAGTTTGGACACAATGTTCTTGCTGGACTTTCTGCTATCATGTGGCCTGCCTCTCTGTAGTTGCTGTGGATGTTCTGGAAGCCCATGCCACAGTGTCCACTTTTGTAGGAGCAACAGGGTTCACTCGCCACTAACTTGCAATGGATACATCTGCGCCCAAATCCTGTGCAAAGTGAATAATACCATTCCATGCTGTCAATACGATTCAGAAGTATCCGATCCTTTGTGACTGGAACCAGTTGCAAGCTGGAGCCAGTGCACACATTCGCAAGGCCCACTTTGTTTTGAATGTTGCAGACACTAGAAGACACCCGTTAACAAGAACAGCGCCCAACATCGCCATTCGCTGAAAGGGCAGCCCGTTGTCATGATATTGACAAATTCAGCCTGTACAGGTTTCCACAGACACCAGAAAGTCAAGCAGCAGGCATCCACCATCCAACAAGAATGCTCAGGCGATCTTCCTAAACACAGCTTGGGATTTGCTCCGACTCAAATTCGTGTAGCATTGCACCACCTTAGGGTCTGGCAAACAGGAACTGCCTTTTGGGTTCCAGCGTCTAAAAATTGCGCAAGAATAGTGACCAGCAGAACCTACCCCAACCAATGGCACAGGTGCATCATCTGGTACAGCGCAAGAGCTGAATAAGAACTTGCTCACCTGGTTGCATATATGCATCATCCAGCACAGTATGCACAACAGTATGAAATCAGATAAAGCTCAGAAGGGTGTGCATATTGACACTCTTTGAAACTTGACAAGAGAATTGTCGTCCCCAACCCCCAATGCAAGCAACCTTGCATCATCTTGGGCTCAAGAGCTGGGAAATTGGCACACTTTTCAAGCCACAACTTTGAATCTCAAGAGAAACAAAAGTGGCTGAAGGCAACAGAAAACACACTCAGCAACACAACAGGCCAAAAGCACTGCGTTGATAGTCCACCAACCTGGTGGCGTCCTCATATCTCTCCTCTGCGATGGCCATCTGCAGCTGCAGCTTCAGCATCACAGTGGGGTCCTTGATGTGCTTCATCTCCTCCCGGCAGCTCCGCACGACGTCCAGGGCGGGCTGCTCGTACCCCCGCACCGAGTGCGCCATCCTCTCTGCCACGCCCCGATTGACAAACACCGGCGCGTTGAACCGCACGGCCAGGTTGATGGCGTCCGAAGGCCGCGCGTCCACGTCCACCTCATCCTCCGCCGATCCATTGTCGCTGGCGCGCTTGTAGTGTACCCGGGCGTGGTAGGTGTTGCCGACCAGGGCGGTCACGCGCACTCTGCTCACCTGTGGAGGCAGAGGCCGCACCCCAAGTTCCTTTGTTGGAATTTTCGCGTTGGAAACTCCTATTGAAGGAATTTGCATCGGGAAGACAGAGCAGGGGCCTTGAGCCTTGGGGGATGGCCTGAGGCCACCCGCCCCGCGACCCCGAGTGGGCGAATCAGGAGTTGTGACTTGGGTTGCAAGGAATGCAGCCAGCGTTGTGGGCTGAATGGCCGGTGCGCGCCTAGCAGCATATTCGATTCGGCATCTCTCTCTCCAAGCGGCGTGGAAAAGAACGGCTTGAGAAGCACCGGATCAAGTACGTCAAGACTGAAGGGAGATCTCCCATGCCGGTTCGCCAGCGCTCACTTCCCCTCTCTCGCCCCGCCGCGCGCCCAGCGTTTCCAGCCACCGCACGTTCTGGCCGGAGAATACAAACGAGGACAGAAACCCACGCAATCGGCGGCATGTCGGCATTCGGGGCTCCCCGGCAGCGACAAGCGACTCCCCTAGCGCCTCACCTTGTAGCCCAACAGATCCAGCGAGTTCTTCATCATGTCGTGCGTCATGGGGCGCGCCTGTGCCAAACACACGACCCGAATGATGCCGGAACCAACGCCAACGGCCCGAACGCACGGACCAACCCACTGGCAACAAAGCCGGCGGCCGAAAGCGATCCCCGCCCCTTGCGCGCAAATCATCCAACCCACCGTGGATTTCTTGTTGATTTCCTTCAGCAGGGCCTGGCACTC